>VXBQ01006432.1:126141-165638 GCA_013400175.1 Phainopepla nitens | reverse complement strand
AGGCACGCTGGGAGTCGTAGTTCTCTCCGGCAGGCGAGCGGCGCGGCCCGGCGGCGACCGCGACTACAGCGACTACAGCCCCCAGGCGGCCGCGCGGAGCGGCGCGCCCCGCCCCCGAAACGGCATCTGGGCGCAGCGCTGCCACGGCCGCAGTCGCGCCGCAGAGGTGACCTCGAGCAGCCGCTGCGCCCGCCGCTCCTGCAGACATGGTCGGTACCGGGCCCGCGGCGGTACCGCGCTCCTCGGGTTCCTTCGGCTCGGGGCAGGGAGCTCCGCCAGGCGGAGGTGTCCCCGAAATGGCGTCGCCCTCCCCGCCTGGCCGCGCGGCTCTGGGGAGGGCCCGGGGAGTGAGGGGCAGGGGTGACCTGCAGGTGGTCGTGGCGCCCGGAGGAGCCGGGCCGGGCGGCGCCCCAGGGCTCGCCTGGGCCCCCGCGGAGCCGCGCCGGGGTGACCTTCCAGGCGGGGACGTGGGGTCGGTGCCGGCCTGGCGGCGGCTCTGCCTCTCCCCTCCCCGGGCCGTGCGGGGCGAGGGCGGGATGCGCCCCCGTCGGAACGCAGCGAACCTCCCTGTCCCCGTTCTGGGGCTGCAGCTCCGCAGGGGTCGTCGCGCCTTCTCCCGGCGACATTGCCTGCGGGAGATGGGGGCTCCCAGCGCCTTCCTTCCTGAGGCGTGAAAGGTTTTGGTGCGGTTCTGTGTTAGCTCAAGGGAAAGTGCTTGTGAAATGTCTTTATTGGTTCATCCCTGCTTGCTGTCGGATATCCAGCTGTTTGTTCAGACTCTCTAGATTGTCAGGGAGTCCTTCTAGTTCTGCCCTGAGGTTACAGAGGTGAACTGCAGTGCTTTGCTTTTCTGCGGCATGTGTACATAGATACACAGACCTGCAGAGACCTAGTTTTCCTTTCTAGGCATGAAAACATCTCTGTGTTTCTCTAGACTCAATACCTTGTTGTTCACTTCCAGTATTTTGCTGTAGAAAGGATGCTTGAATGCTCTGAAACGTGGCTTATTTCAGCTGTGCTCTAAAAACCACCAAAATCTGTGACCTTTGTCCTATTTTTCCGCTTTCTCTATTTAAAATGTGGATTTGCAGGAGTGACAACATGACAGCAAGTTCTAGTTTGAATTTGAGCTCTCAAAGCATTTGCTGGCATGGATGGGCTGGTCTCACAGAGAACTACTGGTTATAACTTTGATGTTCAGACTTTTCAGAATGTCACGGGTTTTGTCTTGCCTTTGCTGTTCAGATTATGCATGCGGTGTTGGGCTGAGGCTTTAAATTTCTGAAATAAAATCATCTGTCGTGCAACACACCATTACCTCAATGAAATGGAGAAAGTTTTACAGGACACCTGTGTCAAGGTCGTTCCTTAAGGAAGGAATGCCTTTGGAATTGCTTTGGTGCCTGAACCACAGCGCTGGTGGTGGTCTTCAAGTGAGCAGCTGCCTGGCTGAGCTTTTCTACTGCATTTCCAAACATGTTTATTGTCACCACTTCTCTGCTTTAAAGAAGGGAGAGCAAAGGGAAAGTTCCTTAGGCAGACTCTAGGCTTTGGAAGAGATAAATATTTATTTTAATGATTAAATAATTCTTTAAAGCAAGGTGGGATAGCTTAGTTGGCTGTAATATTCAGGAATAATGTTCAGCAGATGCTATTTTATAGACGAGCTTATCAGCAATAGTCTTTATAGCGGTCGCTCGTAACAGCAATTAGCAGTAAAATGCAAAGTATAGCACTTGTTGTGTCAGGATGTTCCTGTCACAACATTTGATAGGTTGTGAGTTATCTTTTAATTACCTCTGTAACTTCCTGAATCAGTTTTGCAGTGCAGTGCTGTTTGCAGGTATGGCAAACCTGCAAATCTAATGCTTTGGGTCTGCTGATATCAGCTGTATTCACAGACATAACTGAGGCACTGAGTTCTTAAACCAAAGTGTGTAGGGAGGGCATTAAGACCTCAACTTCCTCTCTTGATATTGGAGGTTTTGCTTTTATCTGTGATAGTTTAGGAGGGGAAGAGATCCTACATTTGCTGGATTAGATGAAGAAGGGTACCTGGGGTTGCAATGTTCAGTTGCTGGGGTTTTTTTTCCTCATCCTTTTTATCATTACTTTTTCTACTCTTTTATTTTCCTGAAGCTCTGACTATACATCAGTTGAATGTGGAGTGGGGAAGGCTTTGGATTAAAATAGTTCAGCTAGCTGTTGCTTAATTTTGTCCTCCAGTTCCTGTATACCTGAGAGTGAGTAAAGGTCACCCCTGCAGTTACCACAGCATGAAAGTCCTGCAGGAGCCAAGTCACGGGTTAAAGCGCCTGGACATGAATGTCTGGAACCTACAACTTCTATTGGGGAGCTTCTCACCTCTCTAAAAGTAGCCTCAGACACTCAGGGAGACCAATTTTAATATAAGATGTAAGGTTTTCTTGGTGAGAGTTATCCACATTTTGTAAGAAGCACGACGTTTTTTATTTGCTAATCCAGCGTCTGGATTTAAAAGAGAGCATGAAAATTTCTTTGATGCTAAATGCTCACGGTTGGTGCAGGGGTAAAAGGGTCTGGGAAATGCACTGAGTCCAATGTACTGAAGGTTTGGAAAGGAAAACCAGGTAGGCAGCACTCCTCACCTTATTTTAGCTTATGTGTTTTCCTCCTCCAGCCCCAGATGGGGGACAACAGGAGGGATGGTAGTGAGCAAACATAATTATGTTGACAAGGTGGGGTTGAGTCATGACTGAAGGTTTGGGGCTTTTTTAGAGGCTGAATGCTAAGTTTGTCTCAGTAAAAAAATAAGTCCTACTTCTTAACTTTTTATCTTCTACTCCTTCCCTCTCCTGTTGTTATGCTGAATACTTACCATAATGCTAGTGGATAGGTTGGCATTTTTTACGTTTCAATCAGACTGGCTTATAAAGTTCATAGAATGGGGAAAAAAAAATCTCTTTTCCTTTCCCTCTTTTGTGACACTGCTTTAGAAGAAAGAGCCTTAAAATCTTTCTTCTGTTCACTGGGAATTCAGAAATCAATTCACAATTGATTTCAGATACCCTATCATATAAATAAAACATGTTTTGCTGCTACCTGTGTGACTTCTGGAACAGCTTAGCATGGGATCACTTTTTATATGATGAGGATTTTGCCAGGGTAAGGTTTTGCAGCACTGTAACTTTCCAGTACTTATTTTACATACTAGTCTGGTTAGCTGCCTTAAAAGAGTGTTCATTGTTCCATTTATATAAATAAGATGTAGATTCTTTTTAGAAACATGCTGAAAAGTTGGCTTTAAAATCTGATACGCATCTTAATCTGTGCTGCCAGATTAAAAATTATGAAAAATGATACATTCCCTGCTCAAGAATAGAGTACCAGAACTAGTTTTGTGATTTAAATGAGCAAGAATTGATTGTCTGATCTCCTTCCCCTCACAGTGGAGTTTTTATGAAGTTAGAGGGGTGTGGCTCATAATAGGGCAAGTTCAAAAGAGAATAATGCACTTCAACACTATATAAAAGGTAATTGGGTAATGAGATATTTAAAAAATCATTCCCATAGTGAAGGCCAGATCTAAATATGCAAGTTCAGTAGTTTAACTTCATCATTTATGCTCTGATTTTATCTAGTATATGATAAAATGGAGTAGGTGGCCTGATTTTTTTTCATTATCTAACACTAGTATGATGGAACTGAGCTTGGCTGGTCACTTCTGCAGAGAGAATACACTCAGGGCCCCATATGATTTTCCTATAAATATCAGTGACAGGAATGCTGGTTGGAAAGGATCTGTAGAGGTCACAGAGTCTGCCTTCTTTCTTGCTCCATGTCTGGAAGTTGTCCAGTCCAACCTGACGGTGAGGCTTTAGCCACTGATAGATCGTGTCATAGGTGTTTTGTTCTGGGCCTTGAAAACTGCCAGGCATGAAGATTATACAGACCCTCTGGGTACCCTGTTCTGCTGCAGCAGTAGCACATAATCCAGAGTTTTCCTGTTCATTTGTGGCTGTTGCACCCTGTTCTGCCACTGCTGAGAGGTGTTGGGGGCAGTGTTATATTTCTTACACTCTGTGAAGGTGTGGTGGTCTCCTGTTAGATCCCCCTTATCCTCTGCCTTTCCAGACTGTGTCCAGCACCCTCATTTTACACACCATGAACTCAGGTTTCTAGAACTGGACTCAGTATTCCCTCTGCAATATCACCAGCACTGAGTACGAGGCCTGTCTTTGCTCTGCTCTTTTCATAATGTAGCCCAGAATGCAATTAAATCACTTCTTTCACATTCAGTTATGCCTGGTCTGCATCGCAAATTATCATCTTTTAATTTTCTAAAGAAATGGGCTCGGCATTCCAGCAGGCTGGTCAGTCTGCTTGTTCCTGTATTAGCACAATCTATCCCAGCCCTATTTGCCTCTAGAGAAAAAGGGAAATACAACAGGTTTACAAAATACTGGGTTATGAATGTCCTTTACCATGTAGCCCATTTCGATAGAATCATAAAATGCTTTGGGTTTGAACAAACTTTTAAAGGTCATTGGTCCACCCCCCTACATTTGGCAGGGACATCTTCAACAAGACCAGGTTTTTCAGAGACCTGTCTGATTTGACCTTGAATATTTTCAAGGTGAGGCAACCACCACTTACCTGGACAATCTGTGCCAGTGTTTCACCATCCTTATTGCAAAGTATTTATTTCTTATCTAAGTCTGTCCTCTTTTAGTTTAAAACTATTGCCCCTCGTCATTTCATAACGGGCCCTACTAAAAAGTTTGTCCTAACCTTTTTCATAAGTCCCCTTTCAATATTAAAAAGCCACCTGGCTACCTTCTCTTCTCCAGGCTGAACATCCCAAACTCTCTCAGCCTTTAATTTTTGATATTGAATAACCTCTGGATTTTTCCCAGTCCTGGTTCTCCTTAACAAAGTACCATTTTGCTACATGGCAGGCCTTTTCCCCCTCTTATTTGCAATATAGTAACATTTTGGCAGTCTTCTCCCAGTCTTTTGGAGTTTTGGGTCAGTTTGACAATAGACAGTTGTATTATAGTAGTGTCTGTATTTGTTCATAATGTAGCTTTTGTCTGTGGATTAGTTAAATTTGCTGCCCAACAGTTTAGTGAGGCAGTAGTTTTAAGTCCACTAGATTCTTTGGTTTCTGGCATTCAGTAAGTCTTTGGTTGCAAATAAACATTCAAAATGCATAATGGGTACAGCCCTCAAAATTGAGAGAATCTGAAAACCAGTCAAGTGTCACAGCTTGTAAAACTTCTGTAGTAAATTTCAAGTATGAATGGGTGGGGTGTGTGTTGTACTGTCTTATGTTAACAAGGCAGTGTTGTTAAAGGGAAAGCAAAATTATTCAAATACATTGTTATTCCTGGCATTTTGCAAGTTTTCCAGGAGCAATTCTGAAGGATCTTTTTGCAATCGTGGTCTGTTTCTGTAAAAGCAAGCAGAGGAATTGCTGGTGGTTCTAGCAGAGCCAGAAGTGTGATCCCAGGAGCTGGGGCGGACCTGCCTTTAGGCACAAGCTTTCACCCAGGTTAAATAATCATAACGTTACTGCTGCAGCATCTTGATTTTTAACTGGTGTGAGGCTGAGGTGTGGAGCTGTGGGTAAGGCTGTGTCATTTCCTTGCAGGGTGAACCTGTCAGAGTGCTGGTGACTGGAGCAGCTGGGCAGATCGCTTACTCCCTCCTCTACAGCATTGCCAAGGGCGATGTCTTCGGCAAAGACCAGGTAACTCTCACTCCACATTTCACGGGAATGAATGAATGAGTGTCAGAACTGCAGTGCCTGAGACTGGTTTCCTCATAGGCACTCAGAATGGTGTACCAGTATGCAAGCAATTTCTTCTTTAAGTGGGGATAATGGGAGTTCTGCTCTGTTATACAAGCTGTCAGTTGTTGGTTGTGCTGAAGTTTGTTGTTTTCTGCAAATGGGTTTTAAATCTTGCACGAGGTAACAGCCAGATACAAGACAAATTCATTTTCAAAACAGGTTGTGCCCACCTTACACTAAACCTTTTCTTTCTTCCCAGCCTCTTATTCTTGTGCTGCTGGACATCACTCCTATGATGACAGTACTGGAGGGTGTGGTGATGGAGCTGCAGGACTGTGCTCTGCCGCTGCTCAGAGGTGGCCAAAACAATTTTTTCTTATACCTACAAGATGCTGCAGTACAATTCTTGTTGCATTTATGAGTCCCTGTAGCTGGCAGGAAGTTAGGCAGAAGAGAATCTTAGATGATCCTTCCTTGGTTTTGTATCTTGTGGAATATAATCAGTTTAGCTTAGCCTGTAAGCTAGGAAGAATGACATCAAGTAGGTTTTGAGAACAGAATAGGCAATGCAGATAGCTGGGTTTGAATAATCTAATCCTGGGCTTTCAGCCTGGACAAGAAATTGTCAGATGCTTGTGCATATGTGCATTGTATTCTGGCCCAGCCGTGAAATATATATATAATATATCATTGCTGTATTATGTATATAATATTTATTGCTAAACTGAAAGATAAAACTAATTTAGGCTTAAAAAAAATCTTCTGTATAAAGACACAAAATAAAAAAATCACTCCTCAAGCCATGTAAACAAGCTGAGTTCTGATAGTTTAAACAAGCAGAAGAAAGGGAGCAAGTAGGTGTTAGTGTAATTACACTAACACATGACAAAAAAAGCATGTAGGTACCAGCTGTTGTACAAATCAAACCTCCTCTGCTTTGAATTGTTAAAGGGGCAGCAAAACTTCACTTGTGTTGGTACTTGCCACTGAAATGTTATTGTAAAAGTGAAGAAAAGCATATGTACTTATATACACGTTTTTAGAGTCAAATGAAATGTATCTTTTTACATAGATTTCTCCTCTATTTTCCACTTCAGATAAATATTAGTATATAAAACCCATTTACTGGCAAGTATTTAATCTGTGGTGGTAGGGCCAAGTGACTATACTTGTATTTTTGGAAGGGGAAGGTGGTGGTATTGTCAGATTAGGTTATATACTATTTTTGCAGCAAAGAATATTCCTGTTAGCACTATGCCATGAGTATTTATCTTGCTGAATTCTTTTTCCCCCTTCCTTTTTTTATAGAGGTCATTCCAACAGACAAGGAGGAAGTTGCATTCAAAGACCTTGACGTAGCAATTCTGGTTGGCTCCATGCCAAGGAGAGAGGGCATGGAGAGGAAGGATTTACTCAAAGCAAATGTGAAAATTTTCAAGTCTCAGGGTGCAGCCTTGGACAAGTATGCCAAAAAGACTGTCAAGGTGAGTATAGGAATTGAATTTAGAACATTAATTCTCTGTTATGTAAAGATCTGGATACATTGTAGAAGAATATTGCACAAGCAGGAGCCTGTTCAATGTGAGCATTCCTTTCCTTATGTCCTGGAAAATAGACCACAGTCAAGGGCAGATAAGAAGAAGAATATTAAATAGATGGATGATTTAGTCATTAATTTGTTAGGTGAAAAAGATGGGTCTTACATTGTATTGCTGTATTCCACACATATTCCGAACTGGTTACCACCAATTTGAAAAGCAACCCCATAAAACTATTAAAAAAAAAGGCAGTCTTTTGCTTGTTATCACTCTTCTCTGGGAGAACTGAATTAACTACATGCAGCTGTCTACTTCATATCCATCTGTGTCCTTTAACATAATGGCCCTTAACTTCAGTATCAATATGGAATTACAGTTGCACAAAGAAAAGGGCTTTATTTAGATTGTTTGCATCTTCTTTGGAGCATTAGAAGATTTTAATTGCTCTCTCTCAGATTCCTTCAGCACAGTTAATGGGATCATGTGGCTGCTCTCCCACTGCTCTTAATCTCAGACCCAGACTCCGACTGTGCTTTGTAACTGATTTTTTAATGTCTGCTGATGAACTTCCTAGGGCTTCTAAAGACATGTTTACTTCTTTATCCAGTTGGTATAAAAACTATCAATATAACTGTTGTGGAGTAGTGGAAAATTTACTGAACTCACTTTCAAAAGGGGAAATACAAAGGGAGGTTTGCAGATCAGCTTGTGTGATTCAGAGTATATGGAGTTTGACATAAGTCATTTGAGGCACAAATGAAGGATGAATAAAAATCAGTTTTGCATAGTAATAAATTGATCCAAGTTGAGTCAGGATTTTACATCTAACTGCCTATGGACATTGAGATAAGTAATTATTCTGGCTTTCTTAATTACAAAGCAATTATATAAAGCAGTGGCAGAAAGCATTTAAAAGTGGTTGGTTAAAAGGGTGCACACGTCTGTCTTTCTCTATATCTGGTAGCATGAGGTTTGAAGCCAGACTGTAGTCAGTGTACAGATCTCTCTTGAAGTCTTGTTCCCTTCCACACTGGATGTCAAGTTAAAGAAAATAGCTACCTGGAAAATGCTTTTATGTGCAGTTTTAGAAGATTGGATGGCTGTCAATGACTCACTTAAAAAAAAATCTTGTTGAAGACAACCAAGAGATAAGAAAACTTAATTTTTAAATAGCTTCTTTGAAGGCCAAGCAGTGTATTTCACTGGAGGGAGGTGAATGCAGAAATACCTACTTCATCTTCCCTTTTTTCATTTTTAGGTTGTGGTTGTTGGGAATCCAGCAAATACCAACTGTCTGATTGCATCAAAGTCAGCCCCATCCATACCAAAGGAAAACTTCAGCTGCTTAACTCGTTTGGATCATAACAGAGCCAAATCTCAGGTAAAAAGGACCTATTCTGTTATTTCTGCTAAATAAAAACTGAGCAATGCTTGGCTGGAAGCCTGTGAATTGAGAAGCTGAAGTCAATGGACATCTTTAATTTCCAATTAGATTGCTCTGAAACTTGGTGTGACTGCTAACGATGTGAAGAATGTCATCATCTGGGGCAACCACTCCTCCACTCAATATCCTGATGTTAACCATGCAAAGGTAAATGTGAAAGGAAAGGAAGTTGGAGTCTATGAAGCTATAAAAGATGACAGCTGGCTGAAGGGAGACTTTATCCTGGTAAGATACCTTTTTTTGTTTGTTTTAGTTTTAATGGTCGTTTTGTGCTTGTGCTTTCTCCTAACCTCATCTGATATTGTAAACAATGTAACTGACGAAGTGAAGCAGCTCTTTTCTCTCGCTAGAATAAGCCATCTTCGGATATCTTGTTGCTATCAGTTATTTGCCCTTGGAAAATTCAAGACAGGAAAGTCCATGTAGCTTCCACTAGGAAAATCAAACTGGAATGCTAAAATGATTCAGCAAAGAGTTTTGATCACAGCTCAGGTGAAACTTGTGAGACACAGAAGCACCATTGCCATTTCACTACGGGGATGTTTTGGGGCAGTTTTGTACATGAAGTGGGATTATCCATTTGCTGCTCCCCACCCACTAGAAAAGGCCAGCAACCTCTTTCCTTGCTCATGCATTTGCACAGACATACACACACACTTTCCAGTTCTAAATTTGTGTCATCATCAGCACTATTTCTGAAAAGGAATCTAAAAATCCAGAAAATGCCTGCAAATGTCTTCATGTATGGTAGTAATAAATAATAATGTAGGTTAGTAAAACAAAGAAATGGTATTAATTGATCAAGAGCACAGGCTACCTTAGTAGAATATGAAGGGAAATTTGTTATTAAAGCCCTAGATGAATAAAGCTTTACCAAAACTATTAAATTTAAAAACTATTGAGTATGGTGACGTAAATTCAGCTATCTCCAGCAATTAAATTAATTGTATGCATCAAGTATTGCAGCATTGAGACCAGCAAGTGTTTCACATTGGTGTTCAGCAGGAGACCTTAATTGACAGTGTGTTACTCAAGGCATCTGTTACTGTTGACATGCACAAAGTCTCCTGGTGGGAAAAGCTTGAGGCGTCTGGTTGGTTTGAGAGAAGTCAGCTAGCTTTAAAGCTACGGAGTGAGCCTCTGAAACATTCTGTTACATTTGTGTCGGCAAAATGCTTCTAGATTGTGTCTTTGGATTGTTTGCCATGTTTGTTTAGTGTATCTTCACTGATAAAATTAAATAGTTACATGCAACAGTCTTTCTTGATGGCATTTGCTGACAGCCTGGAGACCGAGCCATTATTTTGCTACTTTACAATTTAGTTATGGTTGGGTTTTTTCCTTAATTGCAGACTGTTCAGCAACGTGGAGCAGCTGTTATTAAGGCCAGGAAGCTGTCCAGTGCTATGTCAGCTGCCAAAGCTATCTGTGATCATGTGAGGGACATCTGGTTTGGAACTCCAGCGGTAAGATGTGGCTGTTGAGTAAGTGCTTGTTTGCCTAATGCTTTGATTCTGTGCCCACTTCACTGACCTCGAGTGTATGTGTGTTCAGAGGAAAGAATCTGTCCTTTTCTGGAGTAAGTTGTAACATAGGAGATAAAGGATATTGAAAATTATGAGAATTTTGCTTGCTTCTAGCAGTGGAAAATGTATTTATCTCTGACTTTTTCTGGTTTCAGGGAGAGTTTGTTTCAATGGGAGTGATTTCTGATGGCAATTCTTACGGAGTTCCTGAAGACCTGCTATATTCATTCCCTGTTGTGATCAAGGTAACCAGGCTGTATTTAAGTCCATCTATCTTCTGCAAGACCTATTAAACTGTCATGTGAGCTTGTTAACAGCAGTGTGGGACTGCAGTTGCTGGGATGTGGGGGTTTAGCAGTCTTTCACAGAGAGGACTCTTAAGTTAACTTGGTTGTCAGCTAAGTGCTGCTAGACAAGTACAATCTGACATGACTAGCTGGTGCTGGTTGCATTCTTTATCTGAAATAAAATTAACTGCTGCCTGATGTGGTTCTTAGGGTCATAAGCTTTGTTCTTATGCTACAAAGTTTCTTTCATGCAGACTGCATGAATCCTGTTCTTACATAGAGGGTTTTTTATTTGTTTGTTTTCAATCAGGACAAAACCTGGAAGTTTGTTGAGGGTCTTCCTATTAATGATTTTTCTCGTGAGAAGATGGATCTTACTGCTAAGGAGTTAGCTGAAGAGAAGGAGACTGCTGTGGAATTCCTCTCCAGTGCATGACTAGGTCGAAAGGAAACACAAATTCATTTAAGAATGGAAGAATCAAAAAGTCGTCTGTAGGTCTGCTACCAAACAACACTGCTACTGTATCCAAGTCAACTGTCTGTGGCCGTTGTTCATTTTAAAGTTCATATGCTTACTGGTACTGTTGTGCCTCTTGAGTTATTAGCAAAAATATTATTAAAGAAGTAAAACTAGTTTGTTGACCAAACTTTTTGTCTGTTCAATACTAGTTGCTTTCTGTGTATGGTACAGGATAATTGTTTGCCTTGGCTACTAACGCACAATCTGAGTTTTGATTAGAATTTGGCACTACTGGAACACGTCCTAGTCCGTGATCACTTCAGTGTCCTCTGTCTCAACTGCAAATTAAAATTAGAATTCCAGTAATTCTCCTTGCACTTGGTGACCCAAGTCTATCACTGGGCAGACTTCAAGTAAACACAGGTCACTCTGGTTATGCTTACAGTGTTTGTCAATAGAAACATTAAAAGTTGTTCAATCAGATGCTGGCTAAGAGTAGTCTGTTGCACTTATTTGCATGTTTTAGTTACGTAACTAACACAGTTTGATAGTACAAGATAGGAAAAAACACCCTCAAATCCTATTTTAGGAAACTGAGGGAAACTAGTTTAAACTTTTAAGCATTACTAGCTTTTGTAATGACTAACATTGCCCTTTGCCTGAGTTGGTGTCTATCCTGTCCTGATAGAAGTTTCTGCCTTGCACTAAAGTAAATCCTGGTCTGTCATATCTGGACTCATCTCATTTTTCTTTTTTTTTTGGTTTGTTGTCATTAAATGAGGACTTGAAAAACAGAACTTCTTTGACCAGAAAAGGAAAGGTTAAACTGAATTATAAGCAAATTGAACAGTTTCTTTGGGGATTTACCGGCCAGAATATGAAATAAATCAGTAAGCTTATGCATAAAAATAAGTCTGCTCTCAGAATATTACTGTGCCTCTTAAGTACAGAGACAATGATGCAGCAGAGGCTTATTATACATGGAGGTGAAAAGGGAGAGAAGCGTTTCAGAAATGGGCAATGTGCTGCAGCACAGGGCACAGTGAGTGAAGGCCATGAATGCTTATGAAGCAGCTGTTGCTGCATTTATGCATTATGTCTTAAAAATAGATAGGAAGTATACACAGTTGTATTTTTTCACTGGTTTTCTCATTCCTCTGAGCCCCTTAGAGTTTAGCTTTCAGGAGAAAATTTCATACACCTGTCTTTTCATGACAGTTTGGGCACTTCTGCAGAAATTAGGGAGGGAAGAAAAGCTGCCACTGTGTTGACTGCCTTCTGGCAGTTCCATGCAAAGTCAGTAAAATCTCATTTCAGCATGAGCTTAGGGATCAAAGGAATTCATTGCAGTAATTACCATGCTACAATTTATTTTAAATTAAGGTGGTTTTTCAGTGAACATTACAGGAGATGGCTCCAGTGCACACTGTTACTTGCTCTAAAAAGGCTAAATAAAGGAAAAAATGCATATCTGTGCCTGATAAATATAAATAAGAGGTGATAAATGCTGCTAGTGTGCTTTGTGCCATACCTACTGTAGCATCACCACAGAGGGAATTAGCTTTAAGAAAGAGAATCTAGAAGATCTGGCTCTTCAGGGTTTTTTGATGTCTGTTTTAAAGCAGCCTTCTGCAGCAAGTAGAACTCCCTTCTTGTAAAGTAATGCTTCTAACACTTGCATAGTTAACCTCAGTACTTGATAGAGTATCTCTCTCTCCTGAGACACTGAACTCAACAGTTGCAATGACGTTTGCCTCCTCCTGCTGAGTTTTAAGGCACTTCCTGAGCCAGTTCAACAGGAAATCTCTCACCTGCTCATTGTCCAAAGGCTCTGCTAGCCTGCCACTCACAAGCTGCCATGGGGTGGATATTCTTTCTATCGGAAGTTTCTCTCCAGTTACTGATGAGGTATTTCCAGGACATAAAGACTGTGCAGGAAAGAATTTCACATCCATTCTTTACTTGCTGATTTTGTTCTCCAAGAAAACAAAAGCTAGGACTTCAAGCAGCAACTGCTGAGTGAGTACATACAAGCATTCTTTGAGGAGACAAATCTTGGGGGAAATTAGGGCTGGAATTGTCAGATCCACTTCTGGAAGGTTTCTAGATGGAGCAGCTGAGAACATTTGGGCTCCAGACGGAGTCTGTGTGTCAGCAGAAAGGCTCCCAGGGAAGGCTGGCAATTGTTCAGCCTGGCTGGCATGCCTTATCATGGAGCACCAAATCCCTGCATCCCAAATCCTCCTTCGTGCTCCTGAAAGCTGCACAAGGCAGGCTGCTAATCTGATCTCTTTGTGCTCTCTTGACAGCTTTCCATTCCCAGCAAGAATTCTTTTGAGATGGGGAAGAAATAAAGCTTTCACCCAAATGAATAAAAAGCTGATTCCAAGTTTGTCTCGCATTATCATTCTTCTCCCAGTACAGCTGTTCCTGCCGTTTCTTTCAGTAACTCAGGTGAAGTTGGAAACTCCAGACCTAACTAATAAATCTAAATCAACATCATACTGATGCTCACCACAGAGCTTCACCCCTGGGCAGAGTTATAAGACATCACATCATATCCAATCAATAGGTTTGAAGTTCACTTTCCTTAAGGAAAGGCAGGAGAATTTCTCTGGCAATGCATTCAGAGCACTGGATTTACAAAACAAAGGACAGATGTCCTGAATGAGTTTAGAATGATTTTGTTTTTCCCTTCCTTCCCTCCCCAAACCCCCCACCTCCCCACCCCTGTTTTCTGTAGTTTGGGGTCTTTTTTGCATCCATAGGCACATTTTGAATTCCAAGTAGGAATCCCATTTTGAAATCCTAGAGGGATAGCTACACCTCAGCAGTAAAAAAAGGAAGTTACATAAATGTAACAGTTTGCAGCTTAAACAGCAGATATTTTAAGTACCACCTTTTTTTAAAAAAAAAACCACCATTCCAACAGCTCTTTAAGTGGCTGCTTTGCATAGCAGCATGATAAGTGCTACTGAATTAGAACAGAGGCTGAGCAGTCAGCTGCTTAAAATAAAACTCTGTAACTGCAGGTAAATAGAGAAATGAACAGATAGAGATGCAGTCTTCAGCTTAGCAAAAAATAAGCCCATTGTTTTGATATTTCAGAGTCTTTAATTAATTTATAACTAAAATTTTAATTGCACAGATGCTTTCTTTTTTTCAAGTCTGCTAACCATAATCATCAATGCCAAGACCACCTTAAATCCTAAATAAATAGTAAAATAAATAAATACAAATAAAAGTAATTTCACAGTGCAAGTTTTCTTGGAACCTCCAGATGGAGCTAGTAGAGAGGGAGTCAGACTGGGAAAACTTTTTTTTTTCCTCCTCAACCTGTAAGCCTGGAGAATAAATACCATAAGAAAGCAAACAAATCCCATTCTGCAAGGGGCTGGGGGCCCAGGAAACTCTTGGACAGGAGAGGGAAGGTTTTGACAAAATACCCACATTCCCACCAGTGTGGACACCTGTGTCCATGCCATTGAGATGTCTACATGAAAGGTGGCTTCTCCATGACAAGGAGAATAACCTTTGGATGCACTTGGCACTACCCCTGCTTGAGAGGTCCCCCTCTCTTTCATTCCCCAGTAAAAACAGCACTTGAGATCAAGTTATAAATTCAGGAAACAAATTCTGCTGTTAGTTCTGCAGGAGCCCACAGCAGCCAGAAGATCTGTCTTTGCCCCTCAGCTTCTTGTAGCAGATATTTGCAAAAGAAGTTGAAAGCCCTGGCTGGAGGATGCTGTTCAGGGCGTGGTCAGTTTCCTTTGCAAGTGCTTTGGAAAAGGTGGGATGGCCAGGTGGGATGGCTGTGCACCAGGAGACACTGGCCTGAGAGGCAAGTGAAGCAGGACACAGGCATCTCTTCATCAGCAAGCAGACCACAAGACAAGTAATCCTGACCCATTAACTTCTCCTAAATGGAGAAGCTAAATCCAGGTGAAGATGGGCTGTGCTACTTCTATGGGCTTGCAAGAGAAAAGCATGAATCCTCCTCATTATGAAATACCATCATGAGAAAACCAAACTGTTTGGTAACTTCTCTTTGATGTGGTCTGGTGCTGGTGCAGAGCAGAGCACAATAAATATCTGCCTTTTCTGAGAACCAGAAGCTCTGCCTTCCTGAGGAGAGGTGAAGGAGACGAGCCGGAGGCCACCTCTGTGTGTTTAGGGCTTCTTGATACCACTGAATGGAAATATCTGGAGCATGGAGGAGCCAGACAGGGTTATCAGGCATTCCCATTTCTCTCTGCAAAGCCACAGGAGGTGAGGTTGGCTTTTCATGGCAGGTGCCAGGCATTTCTCTGCATGTTGCACAAACACAGAAATAATTAATACAAATCCCTTGTATGCAATTCAGCTATCTGGCTGCATCTCTGTGAAACTAGACATGGGGAAAATTAAGTTCCTTGTTAGTAGTAGTCTGGTAACAGTGAAATCTGGTGAAATGTTTGATCTAAGCCATCAAAAACCAGATCCCCATGAGTGAACTCCTGGCAGCACGTCCCCAGCGCCTCCATTCCCTGCCCTCTGTGCGTCTGGGCTGCTGTTCATGGACTCACCTGCAGCAGAAGTGCAGCCAAGCACTGTTCGTCAAGGGCATCTGAAGGGGTGGGGGGTTCAAACTCAGCCACTTATAATTTCACTAGATGCTAAAGAAAGTTGGTCTAGATTTGTCCTCTGTACTTCCTAGCTCCAAATTTGACTTCATGTCTCTCCTCCCAGCTGTCACACTGGCAGCTAAAATAGTTTTGCACAGGTCGTGGTGCTAAGAGGTGATCACTTAAGGCAAACCAAAGGCGCCACTTGAGCCACGAGGTGTCCCCACAGGGCAGCTGCACGGCCTTGGGAGGACTTGGAGGGGAGCCACGGGAGAAGACACAACTACAACTCTGCCGTGCTGGGCATGAAGTTCTGACTCTTTTTTTTTTTTTTTTTTAAGTGGTGAATGTCTATTTTTTTGTCTTATGCTAGAAACAGTGCTCCCCTTCCATTTGGGGAGAAAAAGATCCAATCTTTCCCAGTCTCCCCAGGACCACTAACTGCAGTAGGTGCCATGTAGGTATAGAGGAAAGCAGATGTTCCATTTTCCTTGTCCTTCTCTGGTCCCACTGCTCTGCTGTTCTCAGTGTGCCTGCCAGACAGAGGTACAGAAGTGATGTAAAGAAATGATGCTTCTTGGCCAAACAGTAACCTCCCCAAAAGTGGCCATTTTGGCACAGAAATTGTCCATCCTAGTTTCCAGGCTTTTTCATCCAGAGAGCAAAAGGGATAATTAGGTCTAATTAAGGCTAACTAAATTCTTATGGAGATGACAGCAAATGGGTCTTGAGGGTACCAATCATTGCTGCAGTATGGTGATTTATATAAGGTGAGATTAGGAACAGTTCCTTTTTTGTCCCAAAATATGCAGAATTTATGCCTTTTTCTGAGCAGCTCAAATCCTCTTGGGCAGAGAGGACACAAGCAAGAGTCCTTTGTGAAGGTCTGAGCTATTTGGTAGACAAAAGCAAAAGCACTGCCTTGATATGAAACCAGCCTTTCCTTTCTTTTACTTTTCACCCAAGCACAAAAATGACATGCTTCGTTTTGGTGCATGGGGAAACCTTTGATGATGGAATAAAACCCCAGAGATTTCATTTCTTTTTGGGGAGCGGTGGGGAAAAGAAGGTGTCTCAGAGTTTCTGTATTTGCACTTGACTATCGGGCCTCCCACCCTTCCTGCTATTAATTGAACAGGGTGTTTATGATAAAATATAGCTTTTATGCTAAAATATAACACAGGGTTTGGCTGATGATGGTGCTCTTCAGCACTGGTTGTTTTCCCCTCCAGGCTAGAGAAGTCAGCAGAAGGAAAGTCTGTCAAACAGACAAAAAAAAAAACTGTTGGAGGGTCTCTCCAAACCTGCAAGCTGCCTGCACTGAGATAGGGCTCAGAGTAACCTCTGCTCAAAGTCCATGGTCCTTCAACCTGGTCTTGTAACCTGGGTAATGACCTTGGCCACAGGACAAGTGGGCTTATCTCGGCTCCTGGCATGGAAATTGCTGACAGGGAATACAGAGAGCTGAAGAGGGCACGCAAGTTTATTGCTATCCCATATCCCACAGCCGAGGGGTAACTGCAGCCCCTCTTCCAAACCCCAGGCTACAAGTGCAAGGTTACCTTGTCATTACCTTGTAAACCTTGATATTCCTTGTCAGAAATATTGCCTGCAAAGTTTTCCTTACTGTGAATAATTCCGGCCATAAAATCCCCAAACACCTTGATCCATGACAGAAGGGCTGCCACATTTCCGAATCTTACTGCAAACACTTCCTTCATGTCATGAGTCACCTGGTTCCTGGTGTGCTCACAGAGCAGGTGATGAAGCCCACACCTACCCAGGTGTAAAATGTTTCTTGGCAAAGGGAGTGATACCTGTGCAAATAGTCTGTCACTTAATTCACGTGGCTCCTACGTGGTGTTCCGCTGCCTGGGATTCTGGCAACACTTCTGGGAAGCAGGAGGGAAAGGTCAGGGAAGAGAGTACAAAAACCCAAATCACGTACGTCCTCAGGCAAACAGCTAAACAAAAAAAGACAGTAAAAATGTAGTAAAAGATTACTTAATGTTTATCTTGGCTTTTCTTTTTTTTTTCCACTGGCAAGGCAAACATTGGGGTGTCATGGCACAAAGGGACTCCTCAATATATCTTTTTAAGAATGCCAGACTGAAAAAGGTCAAGAAATGCAGTTTGAGTGACTTCAACCTTAGAATCAAAGCCGCAGAGATGCAACCTGATCAAAGCTGCCCTGTGGTTTCCCAGCCACTCTTGCTATTGATTTTGACTGGGTTTGGTTATGGACCTTGATAAAAGCGGGGCCAGACACAAAATCAATGCTGCTTTTCACATGTATTTTTCAGTCCATTATATGCTATTGATAGCACCTGGTATTTTTCATCATGACAAGTTTTCCTCTTTCCCTGGTTATTTCATGAGCTTTGTCTTAAGATACTTTTTGTTTTTCCGACAGGTAACATTGTACTCTCCAAACAACTTGTCTGTAATGACATCCTTCATTTTTGGCTGTAGCACCCTTCTTTTTCTTTTTGCATCCTGTCTTTTTTCATCCATCATCTTCCATTTACTCCAGATAAAAGGTCTGTTCTTTTGTTCCCCATTTTAAAATGTGTTGAGAATGATCTTGTGTGTGTGAGCTTATGAATTCCCTTGTTTTTGCTTTCTTCTCTACAGAAGGTATGTTTTTGGCTCTAGGACGGGTTAACAAACCTTTTGGAAGCAAAGTAAAGTAAGTTAGTCAGAAACAGCAATTAACAATGGAGATTTCAAAAGATGGGAGAAAACAAGTAGATATATTCAAAGAAAGCGGTGACTGAAGTTCACAAAAATACTGGCTGAACACCAAGGAGAGATGACACAAAAAATAAATGTGTGACACTGTTAGAAAGACAACCTGGCCAGGAGGATGAGGACAACATTTCAATTTAGGAGGAGCTGAATAGGTAGAAATGAGAGGAGTAGGAAGAGAGCCGGCTGGCCTGAGGGATAATCCCAAAAGCTACTGAATCTGGGAGAAGGGGAATATGGGCAGAAATAGGGAGAATTTAGGGGAATGGAGGAAGAGGATGAATTAGCCCTACGGTAAGGAGAAAGCAGATGATGAGACAGGACAGAAGGTGCTGGTGGGAGGTGGAAGCAGGACAGACAAGAGGTCTGTGTGAGTGTGGCGATGTCAGGTGGATGACGTCCCTCTCATGACCCAGCCCACTACTTGGGCAGGTGTGAGACGAGTGAGCACAGTGTCACAGCAGCAGTGTCACACCCAGCACATCTCTGAGGAAGGCTGGCAGTCACCAAGCCCCAGCAAAGGCCACAAGGACACAGGTGTGGGAACACGTGGCAGAGGAAGTGCCCGTGTGGCGCGGTGCCTCCGCTGTGTTTGCTTTGGCGTAGGCAAGGAAAACGAGATCAACCGGGAAAGAGCGCAGATGGCAGCCAGCATGGCTGGGGGGTGCTTGCAGTGTCTTGCCTCACTGGAGTCACAGCATGAGAGCAGATACAGAGGGAAAATATTGCTCAGACAACTCCAATCAACACTCCCAGGGAGAAGTCTGGGTAAAAGCCAGCAATGGAAGTTGCAGGGAAGGCTGAGGAGGAAATCGTGCAGGTTAAAAAGCAAGACTGAGGCAGTGACAGCAGGAGAGCCTGCACTTGGAAATGTTCCTGGGTACAGAGATAGGGCAGGGCTCATGAATTTCCCCAAAATTCCATGAAAGAGGATGTTCCTCTCATCCCCACTAAGCCAGCTCTTTTGGTTCAGGAAGGAGCACATGGGGTCTGTAGGGACCCTCTGTGCTGGAGAAGGCTCTTGTCCTTATTCCCACCCAGCCCCTTCTGCAGCGGGAGCCTCCTCTGGACCTACCAGGGGTCCAGCACAGCTCAAGATGAGAGTCTGGAGGGGCAGAGGACGGGCATTTCCTCCATTTTTGGTCACAGATTCAGCAGCCAGCCAGCTGTACCTTGTGGCCAGTTCCACCCAGGTGTGCAGAGGCATTGGAGGTGAGCAGATGCCAGCTGGCTCCTTCTCAGAGATGTGAGTGCCTGGCGTGTCGTGCAGCAGCCCTGGAGCTGTGGCTTGCTTGGAAATCCAGCCAAACCCCCATCTGCAGTAAAAAGGCAGTGCAAGAAGAGGCAAGAGTTGGAGAAAGTAGCATCAAGACATCCATGCTGTTCCCATGTGATATTCTACCCTTGCTTTTCTAAGGCACATCATGCTTTTGGAGCACCTAACTAATATGGAGCAATCAGGACGTGCCTCACCTTTTCTCCTGACTCACATCCTGCTGTGGTACACTGGGTACACAGAAGCAAAAGGTTGTGATACCTTTCAGACCACCTTCCTTTAGTCAGGTTCATCAGCTGACCTGCCAGAAGACTGGGAAGGAGGCAGGTCCCAAGGGTACCAAAGTTCCAGAAAACCTGTGCTCATTACATCAAATGGAGGCTGCACTTTGGTACTCAGACTTAAGGGCTTCTCTTCCATTTATGCTGCTTTGACAGAATCAATATTATAAAGACAAACTGCTTGGCCAAACCACTGTTTCCCTTCCAGACTCCCTAGGGTGAACATACTTGTGTTAGATTTTATACAGGAGGACAGGTTTTTCAGAGATTTATCACATTTACATGAGGGGGAGAAGGAAAAAGCTAATTATTAATCCACACCGTTCACTCCTTTCTCTTGACATTTCATGGGAGATATGATGGAGTTGTGAGGGGAATTTCCACAATCCTGGTCTGTTTGTTCTCCCTCAATAACAATTTTAACGTCCTGGCTCTTTATAGCTGCGTAATTGCCACTACATTGGAGCACTTGAAGTGGTCATCAATTTTCATCTGAGCAGAGGAATAAGAAGAAGATCATAAGATAGAAAGGCCTTAACTGTGATTGCATCCAGTAATGACCACCCCTTCCTTTCATGTGGTTTTCTCCTGTTTGTTATGATTTGATTTCAAATTTACATCATTAAAGAAGTGACCATTTCACAGGTGAACCCAGATTTTACTTGTTATACATAAAACTGAAGTGATGTTCCAAGGAAGCACTTTGTAAGAGTTGTAAAGGAAATCACACCAGCTCCAGAGAAAGGGATGGTTTGGGTCTCTCTCCCTACTCTTTTTAATTCAAACAACTTTTCCCAAGCAGTTGTAGAGCAGACAGAAAAGAACCGTAATTAAAAAGAGCTTACAAATAAATCTCAAGGTTAAATCAGAGCAGGAAGGGTAGATTAGATGTTGTTATGTTATTCATGTAGCTATTCACCCTACCCAAAATGGCAGGATGGATTCAGCTCTGCTGAAGGCTTCATTCCTGATCAATACTGTGCATAATAACTGAGCTCCCACATAGCTCAGCTCACCATAACCACCATGTTCCTGGGAGAAAGAGCTTGTGTTGGGTCTAGAACAAAGCAGAGGCACTGCAATAACTGTTAATATTTAATCATCAGGAGTTTTCCAGCCCTCTGGCACAAGCCAGAGCTGGGAAGCACGTCCTCTGCTCACAGTGAATATGCACTGCTCTGCTGGCACTGAGGACAAAACTTTGAACTTCTCAAAGTCCCTTTGATAAGAGAATCTCAGTCAACCTGGGAGCTGTTGTTCCTAGAAAAAGCCTTAATAAAAGTGAGTTCTGCTTTCTCTGCAGTGGTTGCACTTGATAACGAGCCGGATTTGAAGAAAAACCAGGGATTTCCCTGGTTACAAAGAGCAAAAGTCTCACTCTTCCTAACCACCAAATGAATTTCTGAAGCAATATTTAGGCTGATTTGTGTTTATTTCACCTACTCTCCCACTCTGCAGGGCTGCCAGGTCAGACGTGGTTATCCATGGCCATCTGGGAGAGGCGGATCAGCTGGGGCTGAGCCAACCTTGGTTTCCAGCACTGGCATTTGCCCAGCCCTCGTCAGCTCTCACCTTCAGAAGAGACGTGCAACGCAGTCACGGGTCTTGTCTGCTGCCACCTCAGCCAAAAATACTGGTCCTGACTTCTAAGGATTTGGAGAAGGAATGGATGACAGATGGAAGACATAACGTTAGAAAGGAGATGGTATTTTTATAGCTTGTTCTCCAAGGAAGCTGTTGACCTCACATGGTGAGATAAAAAAGAGGAGATTTGAGACACTTGGACAACTTCAGGCTGATGAGGTCTGGACAATGGTAAATGTCATGTCCCTGTCAGGAGCCTACCAAAGTCAGAGTGAGATTTGGTGAAAGGGCATCTATGGAGAAGAGTGGCAATGAAGTCTGACTTTTAAGGTTACAGCCCAGGAACATCCCACTCTACAATGTGAGACATATCCTGGATTGTTGCTTTTAGGGAATTTGTGTAGTTTTTCAATCTCTAATTCAGCAAATAGCTGGAGTTTCTTATAGAGCTTTTTCAAGTAGATGGTTAGAGTCACTAATTTATTTTGTCTCATTTTCCCCTGCAAAACTCCTGTCTTCTCTGCCTTGTCTCTGCCAGCATATGAGCATCTTCAAGGTCTCCGTGTCCAACATGACAAATGCCACAGCTGCTCTGCCTCATCCCTTTGAAAAAGTGGCATTGGAAAATGGTTTGTCTTCCAACGTTAGCTCTGGGAACCCACTCAGGCAGGGCAGCTCCACATGCCTGTCTCGCCCCAGGGCCAGTGATTAGCAGGTGTTGCATTTGAGCTGCTTAAGTGGGCTCAGCCTCAAGGGCTCAGCTCTATTTATAGCTGAGTTCACCACCAGGGCTGTGCCAAGTAATGGACACGCTGCGGGACGTCATCCGCTGAGGTTCCTCACAAAGCTTTGCAGTCCCCCAAAAGACAGTGAAGTGTGTAGGCACAAACAAACGCACCCTTAGGTCCTCAAATTATTGCTCTTGGCTCTGCCACAAAACCACTGCACTTGGCCTTGGGTGGTACCAGATCTTTAGGTTTGCCCCCCATGGGTGGAAGGGCTGTGCCCACCCATCGGAGTCTCCTGCCTGCAGCCTGTGGAATGAAAAGGTGGAAAGGTCTTTGCAGGGGATTGCCAGCCCAAACAGTGAGTGCAAACAAGGGCAGGTTGGAAGAGAGTATCCAGCAGGGTGTTATGTGTGCCTCCATCTGGGTCATCTCTCATTTTGGGAGAGGTGGCAGGGCTCAGTGCCACATCTCCCGGGAGCTGAGGAAAAGTCACGCCAACAAACAAGGATCTATTTTAATCACAGCCCTGACAAATGTCCCTCCTCCACAGGGGTTTGAAATGTCACCTTAAAGACAGGGGGCTTGGTACATGCTGTACAGCTTAATGAAAAGAGTCATGTGGAGCCTCGTGGATAGAAGTTTGCTGAGTTATAGTGGGAAAATTAAACACAAGTCACCCTCTGTCTGGATTTGGCATCAACACATTTATCATGCTAAAGTCGTTTTCCATGTGATGGTACTGAAAGGCCAAATTCTGTCTCTGCGTAGTCAAACACATGTGCTGTCGTTGAACTGGCACCCAGAACACTACAGATGGATTTATTGACTTCACCAGGAATTGCTGCCCCTTGGTAGCAGCACACAGTTCTTTAATACCAGCTGCATGTGAGCCCCTGTGGAGCAGATTTTGGCTAGTGTCCCTTGCAGTTTTCCATGGGTACTTTAAAGTCCAAACATGCTTAGCCCCATTATTTCCCATTAAAATGGTGAATCTCTTAGTAGGTCTCATTATAGTCTGAATTTACAAGTCAATCTTGAAAAAAAAATTGTGTTCAACAGGAAAAATTCCTGTCAGAATTATTGGAAGGAAGCATTGGATTCTGTGATCCTTGTGGGTTCCTTCCAACACAAGATATTCTATGACTGTACAATTCAGAGAGGCAATGTAGAGTTTTAATCATCGCAGTGTTTTAAAACTTAAATTCATCTTGGTGTTCAATTTCTTTTCCTTGCATTTTTCCAGTTAATGCTTAGGCACAGAATTAATTATGAAATTATTAATTATGACTTTTAGAGGTTCCAAGTGTTGCTCATATGAGTACAGTTGCTCGCTTATACCCTTCTTCAGAGGATTAGGAAATAAAATCTCTTTAACTGAATAGCACTGGCTATCTAATTTCCACTTCTTATTTCATTGACAGCAACTGCAGAATATCAAAAGAACAATATATGGTAAGGATTAATGACACATACTTGGCATCTGCTCCCAATAAAGCATTTGGGGAACAGACAATTGGATAAAAAAGGAGGTCAGGGACCGCAAATAAGAATAGCACTTCTTAAGGAGTGATGACAATAGATGCTCTGTCTCCTGCAACAGGAAAATGTACTGGTGTTTTACTGTGTTTGTTATTTAACCACAGGACAACTCACAGCCACTGAAAATATTCCACTGAAGTCCTAGCATGCTGCTGACTCCAACAAGTGCATATTTTTAAGGGGGAAAAAAAGCAGATTTGTCCTCTCCCCCCCACCTGAAAGGCCACAGGAGCCGGTGGGACTGGGGTTGGAATGGCTCAGTAACCCTTCCCTGTCTCCCCTCGCAGCAGCCGGCGATGAAAGGCGCACTCAGCAGGAGGGGCCATCAATGCCAGGATTGTACTGCAGCTTTCCCTCCCTTCCCGAGGTCCGTCCGCAGCCTTCCCGGCACAGAGCCGCCTTTTCAACTGCCCCTGCTATTTCTGGCGCTTTTTAACCATCTCCTCATGGGACCAGCCTGGCTTCAAAACACCGCAGGGGACACAGCCAGAGCCTGCTCCAGGAGAGCAAAACGGAGGTGCTGGATTGACCTGGAAGAGGTGGAAAGCTGTGCATGAGGAATTACAAGCCATTACTTTATCACATGCTTGAAGAAAGGTACAGGGAAGCCCAGCTAGCTACAGCTCCACCCAAAACACATGTGGGAAAGATTTAATGGGAGCCATGCACTGCCAAATTCCTCCTATGCCAGCACCCCTCCTTCCCAACCTGCTTTTTCTATAAACAAGCATTGCTGCCTTGTCTAGTGTTTAGCTCTGAAGCATCCAATGCCCCCACAAAGGCTGTTATGAGGCTAATTTATATTTGCTGTTTATGCTGGAACATTAATTTGCCTGGCAACCATGGATATTTTTCCCATGCTGGTTTACTATTATTTATGTGCATTCACAGTGGCAACTCCGCTATGTGCAGGGTTTATTGGGGAAGAGATTTGCTTTGTTTTCCTCCATGCTGGCTCCTCCATGGCAGCTCAGCTGGGTGCTGGTGCACTTGTGGGAGCAAATGTAGAGGCCCAGTTCAGCCAGAAAGAAAAATACCTCTAATTCTCACTTTGCTTCTGCAGGGGACTATTTTCAAAGCACATTTCTCTCTGTGGCAGATCCAGTCGCATCTGCCTTTCTCTTTAGGTGCCCCCACCAAAGGCACCTGAGATCTCTTCCCTATGCAAGACACCCTCTCTACTCAGACACACCTTTTCCCATCACAGAGCTAGAAGAAGTGCTGGGAATGGTTTGGGACAGGGTGGATTGGCTTGGCTGAAACTGTTGTGGTACAATGCAACTACAGAGGTGATAATTTGGGAATATCCCTGGCCACCTCTGCAGTGTGAGTTAGTATATGCCAGTGTGAAAACAGCCTGTGGGTCCAGGGTAGAGGTTTTGGACTTTTTCTTCTTAGGATTTTGGGTTCAGACTGGGTTGATAGAGTGGTTCCTCCTGGCATTTTCCAGTCAAGGGGAGCTGGCAGCTTGCATCTCCTCGCCTTGGGAAATATGAAGCTGTAGAATATTTCTGCAACTCCTTTTCTTCATGCTTCTGTTAGACACAGGTCCACAATCATCCTGCCCAAGGTGGGAACACACATTTGATATGTTTTTTTGGTACTGAGGGCCAAGTGGCAAAGAGCAAGATCTAAACACTTTCATTCCTTAGCCCCCAGCCACATTCCAGCTGCCTTGGAGGAAAGTCACCAGCCAAGCTGTGGGGTGGGAAGGCTGTGCTGAAGTCCTGGGTGATCCACACCCAGTGCTGCTGACGTAGTCACAGCAGAACTGCAGGATTCACAGCAGTGGAAGATACAGCCCTGATAATTCAGAATCTGTTTCCCTGTCCTCTGCTTGCTAACTCACACCTTGCAGGATGTCTCTGGGTTTGGTTTGGTTGGAATCTCCACCTAAGCCCTCCTGAGCTTCAGAGGAGCTGGATCAAAAAGAAGCAGCTGGGTCCTTATTTTAGAAGGAACCCCGGATCAGGCTCTGAGCACTTCATATATGGGAGAAACACGGATTTGAATTTAGACACAAAGCTCATGATAGAGCCGAGAGGCAGGCAGCTGAGCTGGGGTCCAGCTTGCTAGGGACAGCCTTCCTGCAAAGGTACAGCACACCTGGAAGAGCTCCCTGAGCTGCTCATGGTCCAAAATGATCCTCTTGCATCTGGGACAACGGAAGGATTCAGGACACTTGTCCTTCTAGCTGGTCCAGAGGAAGTAAAGAGAGAAGAAGCATTGCAGCTGAAAAAGGTGAAGCTACCCGGGGGAAACAGAAGGAAAGCAGAGGGAAAACATCATGGCACAAGAGAGTGGTTAGGGAAATATTAGGTTTAGAGTGGGAAATATCTGCAGATAGAAGTCCTAGGAAGAAAAGTGATGAATGTGAGAAAATAGGAAACCGTAGGCCATCAAAGTGGTTGCAGGAAGGTCTCTACATGTGCTCCTTTTGTATTGGCTGTGAACAGGAGATGATCCAAAAAAGTTCCAAGATCCAGCTGTGCCTGTCCTTTGGCCTACTCTGCCTCTATCTCCTGGAACAGCATTTCTTCTAGATCAAATATTTGGGCAGGTGAGGGTAACAGGAAGGTTTCAGGACATGAAGAAATCTTTACATCTTTTTATTTGTTTTAATTTAAGTTTGTTAAGCCATACAAACATGTATTTTTATTTAAATTGGAAAATGCTCATACACACACCTAAAGATGTTTATTTGTACACAAGCATCTCTTCCCCCCATGCAGAAACATGTTGCTTCTCAGCTCTTCATCCCACTTAACCATGATTTCTCCTTTGAGAGCCCTGGCAGCAACAAAGCTCTATGGAGCTCTCCCTCTGCCTATGGAGGGAGTGAGGCTGATCCCATTTCTCCATTAACCCATGGGGTGTGGGGCTGGCACTGTGTTATCCCACAGCTCATACCTGTTCCCCAGCAAAACCTCCCACTGCAGGAGAAAAGTCCTTCCTAAGATCTCCAATCTGCCGTTGAGCAAAGGTGACCACAGAGTTTTCCCTTTGCCCGAGGGGCTGGAAAGGGCAGGACGGCTGGTGCGAAGGAGATGGAGTCCCAGTTTCCACCAGGGTTGAGGTCCCCGATACTGCCACCTGGGCATACTAGTTTAGCTGGATTTTCAAGTTCCTTTAGGTATCACAGGTTACCTCCCAGCCCCAGCACTGCCTCTGTGCAGGACAGGGCTGATCTGCCCTGGGAAGTGAGTGGGAGGGAGGGAATGCAGTGTTTTGGCTCCTCTGTCTGAGCTACTGTGCCACCCCAATGCTGGCACCCAGGACCTTGAGGTGTCTGGGGTTAGTAGAGGTGTCATTCCCACGTGTTCAGAGACTCCAGCTCCCTCCCTCCCTCCCTCCCTGCCTCTCAGGCTCAGGGAGGTTGGGGTGGGACGGTGCACACTTGCCAGCAGAACCCTTTTCCTGCATTATTTTACTGGCAGGGAAATGTAAACCATTGGCTGCACTTATTTGCTGACTCAAAGCTGTGATAGATGATGCTGTAATCCAAATGTCACCGGAGCTGTAACCTTACACCCGGTGACTGGGGTCGCAGGTCCCATGACTGCTGTCACATTTTTGGAGCAGTGCTTAGCCCAGAGATCAGGCTTCCCTTGCAGCTTCCTTTCTCTGCAAAGATCACGGCCACGTGTGTGCAGTCCTCTGCCCTGGGATGCACCACTGGCAGCTTCTGGGAGATGCTGGGGCGTGAGGACGGGGCAGCTCTTGGGCTGCTGGGGCTGGTAGGATCCTCTGTGTTGTGGAGAGGGTGGCTCTTCCCTCTTAAAAGGCCAAGCACTGGCACCTTGTACCCAAATGGCCACTTCCAGGCCACACATGCATCCCTGGCACTTTGGCTTCAATAGTAGTTCTGTGCACAATGTATTGCTTTGAGTTATTTGAAAAAAAGTAGAGGAAGATCCTTTCCTTTCTCAGTACTACTAATATGGAAAAGTTGAGCTCCTCTTTTCAGGTTTGTATCCGGTTCAAAATACGTCTGAAGTTTAGGGAGTGTTCAGTGATGGAAGTTTGTCAGAGGGGAGTTTCACTGCCTTTTTAAGGTTGAGACGCCCCTGGAGGCACCTGCAAATGGACTCAGCAACATTTTTATTCTGCTTTTATTGAATCGATATCAGTCTGCTCTTCAGGTAGTTACCTGAATATATTTTATTTTGTTTATATTTGTGGTGAAAGACCTGGCTCTCCTTGACCAGAAAGATGCTTTCATTTCACCTGAGGGCAGATGGGGCCTTTGAGTGCCCCATCAGCCTCTTCTGCTGGTGGTCTGTGATGTGTGCCAGTCCCTCCAAATGCATATGAAGATCCCATTTGCTTTAAGAGCATTTTGCCTCTCCCAGGGTATTTTAAGGCAGGGTCAGTGTAAAGTGGCTTTTGTATTAAGGAGTATCAGGCCCAGGGATTTTGTAACTCCACTTACTGCAATTCTCATAATCAGCTTGAAGTCTCTAATTAGCTGCATTAATGACTCAGCCCTGCAGACAAATCTTGAAGGTGAAGGGTGACATGCTGGGGTTGCTCTCTTATCTGGGAAAGGCAGAGATGTATTGTGCCTTTTTTTAAAAGGCAAGTTGAGCAGCTAAGAAATTTACCCTCTCCCCAGGTTTCATTAAAGGCATTAAAAGCCATTTGATATGTTCAAAAGCCATATCCACCTCTCTTCTGCTCAGATCAGGAGTCTCTCCAAATTAGCTTTAAAAGATACAATTGCCCATCATTTGGGCTTCCTGGAGGCCACCTGTTACATCATCATTTCAGATCCATCGGGTAAGGCCTGGGTTTGTTCAGGGCCATGGTTTTCCCCAGGGAATTGTGGCACCTGGAGTGCAGCGGGTGATCTGCCTGGCTGGATCCAGCTGCAGGCTGGTCCACAGAGAAGTGGCTTGGGAGGAGAAATGTGTCCATTCTGCACAAATTTAATTAAAGCCTGACAAGAGAATGGAGGAAGTTCTTGACAAAAGGGACTATGAAATTTGAAAGGAAGGCTGCTTTGCCAGCTCTTGTTGAGTGAATAGCTGCTGGAGTTTCTTGGGTCCCCATAAATGGCTATAATTTGCTTTTCAACAGCTTCTACTAATGGTTTTGCAGAAGTATCTCATTAAAGTTTATGGGAGCTTCTAATCTTCCAGGACTCTAAAAAATGCAGAAGTTGCTCTGTGCCTTTGCATGAATTTGTGAGCTGATCTCATCAAACTTCCATCTCCGGAAAAAAGTCCTGTGCTTATTTCCTGACAAGCTGTCGTGTTTCCAGCTCAGTGCCTTTGTGTCCCCACTTGCCAGACAGTCAGATGAAATCTACTGTCCCACGGGCTGCAACCAGCACATGGTAGGGGAGACCCAAAGAAGCTACAGCCCAATCCTGGAGGTGTCATTCACTTGAGAATTCAGGATTTTAACTCCTATCACAAGGTTCTCTGCTGCTGGGCAGGTAAAAAATTGTCTGTAGCAGCAAGGGTGCTGCTGAGCCCAGCCCTGCAGTGCAGAAATTGCAGCTTTGGGCCTGCAGCACCATGTGGAGCATGTAGGGCTGTGAGGGGCTGCTGGGGGATGGTGGGGGCTGCAGCCCCCTTCTGCCCAAAAATACTGTCTGTGATAACTGCATTCCTCATGGGAGGCCCCTAAAAGAGGGATCCTGGGCAAGCAGTGGCACGGGGGGTGCTCCCACAGCCTTGCAGGCTGCCTTAACCAGCTCTTGCTTTGCCATGCCTGCTTTTGGGATGTCTCTCCCTCAGGGATGAGCTCTCCAGAGGGTCTGGCAGTGGAATTTTGCCAGCACCCCACTGCATTCCCGGGAGGTTGGAGCCACCTGGGGGCAGGGAGAGGTGGCTGTGACAAGGGAGGGTGGTGGCTCTGCAGCTGGAGGCAGGATTTGGTCGTGCCATGCAGCTGCTGGAGCATGGCCACCTCAGCACTGACACTGGGACAGAGGGCAAGGAGAGCACCTGGCACCTGCCCTGGGCTGGGCAGAGCTGCCACGAGCTGAGAACCAGCCCCTTGAGCGCCAGGCTCAGCAGGAACAGCACCAAGCAAAAATGCCACGTCCCCTGAAGATGTAGTACCTGCCAGCTTAACCTCTTGCATGGCCATTTGACCTTCTGGTCTTGATTTTTTCAGCCTGTTTCCCTTTGCATGAAAAGAAAAAGCTTTTTTTTTTTTTTTTCCCCTTTCTTCTCAGTCCCAAACTTCCCAAAGGGGCAGAATGACAAACCCCATCTCAGAGCCCAGTGTGGTGGAGCATGAATGAGCAATGCCAAAGCTCGAGCTAGCTTGGTTATATACATATAGACATATAGCTGTACATACATATACATGCAGAGCATTTTCAGCTGCTGCCTGGCCCAGCACTGGGTCAAATCCGTGTGGCTGACAAAGCCAACAACATCGTCCCCTCACCGCCACACGCCGGAATGTGCCCCAGCACGTCGGCCATCGCAGCAAATCTGCTTGCCTTATTTGAGGCGTCCAACTGGCAGCACTGCAGCTCCCGCGGCATGCCCCTCCCAACAAATGGTTTCCCAAAGTTTTCTCCTGAAAGCTGCAGGATTTGGCTTCTCAGTGGCATTTGTATTCAGCGGGAGCCCCCGCTCCCGCCGGCTCCTGGCACCCTGCGGTGCGGCGGTGCCGTCGCTGTCCCAGCGCAGCCTGAATTTGGCAGCGTGTGAGGGCGTTTCCCGCAGCTACGGATGAAGCTCGGGGACCCTGCCTGGAGCTAGTTCCCCTTCAGTACAGCCAAACTCCTGTGAAAGCCTCTTCACTCAAGCAGAGAACATTTATTGCCTTTGATAAGCTTGTAAAACATTTCTGGCTGTTTCTGGATTTCTCCAGCAAAGACATGTAGCAGAAGATTAAACTTGCTCGTGTTTTACCCCAGGGCTTAACAAATCTAGGGGAAAAAAAAGAAAAAAAAAAAAAGGAGAAAGTGCTCTTGAACAGGTCAGGTGTGGTTTAGCTGTGGAGAAAACCCTGACTTTGAAACAGCCACCTTCATACAGAATCACAGAATTGGATTGGAAAGGATCATCGAGTCCCTAAAGTCATTGAGTCCAAATATTAAATATTTTTGGAGAAACTTGATCAGGACCCATTTGCAGAATGGGAAATGCTGTTGGCCTTCAGGAGTTGGTGGTGGGGCAAAATGCAGCTCTTGGAGTGCATGGCATTATATGTTCCTGGCAATAAGCATAGCCCAAGGCAGTGGAGGCACCCCAGGTCCCCTGTCCGTCAGTAGCTGAGACTCTGTCTGCTGCTGGAATAAGGCTGTTTGTTCAGACTCCTCCCTGGCCTCTTCTTGTCATTCAGAAACCTGGTTTCCTATCCTAACCCCTATTTCTGAGGTGCTGAGCAAAGATCCTTAGGAATCACTCACTGTGCTTCCCTTGACAAGGATTTTTTTGGGCAAGGACCATTGGGACTTACTGTATGCCAACCCCAGTGGAAACTTGATCAGGATTTAAAATTTTAGGACACCTTCTCTGTGAAAATGCACCCAGGACAGAAGGGTCTGGTTTTATATTTGTGATGTTTCACCCTCCATGGCTGCACTCAAAGCACAATTTCATTGCATGTGTTGCACTTTAGTAAGCTTGTCCTTGGAAATGGATAAAACATTAAACATGTTTCACAGTTAACAGATAGATTTATCATCCAACATTCAAAGAACAGTACTTGGGGCAAACTTCAACCCCCTCCACCCCAAGATAAGGATGGCAGCTGCTAGTGCTCCGAGAGGTTTTGTGCTGACACCAGCAAAGCCTGAACAGCTGTGAGGTCATCAAAAAGCATCTGAGATTCTGACTTTGACATCAAAAAGGGATTATGGTGGCAATATCATAGAATCCTAGAACGGTTGGCATGGGAAGGAACCTTCAATTTCCAAACCTTCCCCTCACTGGGCAGGGACACTGATGTGCAGCAGTGTGGACACTAGAAATAAATTGTTTTCTGTTTGTTTTCATCTGGCTTCTCCATGACTATTTAGTAGCATGAAGAAAACATTTTAGCAGGGGTTCCAGCTGAAGTCTTTTGTCTCTCTCTAACTAAGGAAGGGAAGCAAATGTGTCCTTAAATAAAAAGATTTACTAGTGTGAGAAACTCTGAGAAAGGTTGGTTCATAGAGATGGGGCTGGGGAGTCCAGTGTGGAGCAGGCAAGAACTAAAGGGGTGAAATCCACCCATTTCCATTGGAGAAGGAGTAAAAAAGCAGGGCAGGCTTTGTGGGGAGTCACTGTCCCTCCACAGATGTCCTTGAGATCATTTCCAAGGGGCTCCAGGGAGCTTGCCCAGAAGTGGATGACTTGGCTAGAATGTGGAAGAGGTTAAAAACATGTCCATTTGTAGCAATAAATGTATCATCTTTTCCTTTCTATTATTAACTGTATTTTCAGAGACTGCTCCCAAAATGAGCAGGTCTAAAATTAAACCAAAATTGAGGCAACAAACTCATTGATAAAAACTCCAATTTCAAATGGGTTAGCTGCTGTCACTCTCTGCCTTCCTCTTAAATCTCCCTAAACATGAGCACCTGAAGGGACATGGGTGGGGGGCTCAACAGGACCACATGCTCTTTGCAGTTTTCTCCCAGGGGCAGGACAGCCCCGTGAAGCCACGGCTCCAGGCTTGAGGCCATCCTGGATTTGGTCCAGCAGGAGCCTGCCAAATCCCACGAGGACGCCTCATCCCTGCTCTGTGAGATCACTGCAGCGTGACCCCAAGAAGGAGGCACTCACACCACGTGTTGTGTCTGTGAGAAGCAGCTGTGGGGAGGCTTTTGGGAAACCCCACGTCACCAGTGGAGTTTCGGGATGCAGCAGCTTCGGTCGTGCCTTTCCTTTGGCTCTTCCCGCTCCTGTCACTGCAGCCTGCAGCCCACTAACACAAAGTAAAGCAGCGAGTCCCATTTGTTCTGCCAGCTCCCTCAGCAGCAGCACTGAGGATGTAGCACAAGTGAAAACCAGGAGGTCACCACCAACCCTTTGGGCTGCTCCACCCTCAGGGTGCTTGGCAGCACCACCATCAAGGGACAGGCTTCTGCCAGTGGAACCACGGGCCCAGAAAACATCTGGTGGCCTTGAGAGGTTTTTAGATGCCTGAAAACAGGTGATATTTTGTTCCTTACTCTAGCAGTGGGGCATATAATCCTGCACGTGACAGGGAAGTAGGCTGGTGATTTGCCAGTAAGGGGCACAACCATTACAAGAAATAAAACAGAAATTAATTTATTTTATGCATTTCAGGGGGGAAAAAGGGATCATGTGGGCACACTGGGGTTGGTTTCGCAGCATTGCAGGATGAGGAGCTGGCTGAAGAGCACCATTCACTCTCTGGGACAAACTCTGTTGTGCTGGGCTTGTGAGCACAGGTTTCATTTTCCCTGAGAAACCAGCTTGTTGGGCAACCGTGCAAGAAAAAACATTCAGAAATGCGGTGAATAGGGAAAAAAAAAAGTCATCTCTTTGGTTTCGACATTGGTGGGAAGAGGGTTTTCAAAGCTGGGGCTGATGCAGAAGCCTGAGCATGTTCCCAGCACATGGGAGGGAAGGGCTGCTGGACAAACAGAGCACAAAATGATGCCAGTAGGTCTTTCCTGTGCATTTCTGCTCCTTGTTTGCCTCAGGGATTAATGTGTGGGTTAATAAACTCAGTAGCCGTTAGAAGGAAGCTCAGATTTTGTTTTGTTCTTGTTTTTTCCTCTTTGTATTTGATAGCAGATGGTTAATACAGAATTGCAGGTGGAAGAAATAGATATAGAGGTAGTTGTTAAGTAAGTATGCAGTAAAATTATTTTTTGTGATAGGTGAGGGTAGGAGATGGACATTTTTAGGGCAGATAAATTTACTGTTCTAATTTGTGGTTAAATCACCCTCTAACTAAGGGCTAACCTTCTCCTTCACCTTAAGCCCATGAGTTCACACTAAGTTCCATGAGGATATTACATATTTCCCTTCTCATCCAGATTCTAAAGTTACTTTAAATTAACATTCCTTTAAAACTTACTATTAAACTTCAAAATAAAAACTAAAATTCTCTGCATCTTGTTGAATGAAGCATAAACTAATGCATTTAGGCATGTGTCTCTTAAATGCTTGAAGATACTCCCTGTTTTCATAATCCAAGATTCTGTATTAAGACATGTCAGTAGTTTAAATTTCTCCCACATGGAGAACAGGAGCTATCCAGAGAGGATAACCAGACAATTTCAGCCCTAGAAAGGGTCCATCAGGAGCCTCACCAAGGCCAGCAAAGGTGAATGCCAGAGCAGAGACAGAGTTGGAGCCAGGCTCTTCTCAGAGATTATGCAAGGGGCAGCGGGCACAGGGCAGAAGAAGAAAAATTTCAGGAAAAAACATGTTTCCCATGAGAGTGATCCAACAATGGAGCCTAACAAGGCTGTGGAATATCTGTGTTGGGACGTGAAAACCTTGGCCCTGAGCAACCTGATCCAGCAGGAGCTGGAGGAGGGCCCTCCAGAGGTCCCAGCTCCAGAGCTTCTTCCTGGCCTCTGTTTTTCTGCAGGTCTATGACTCATCAGGAAAACCCCATGATCTATTGGTAGAGAAACCTGAAAAATTACAGTAACTCCTTTAGTCTTGTTCTTAACTCACCTGTTCGGTGCTTTCATAGCCAGGTTCACCATGCCCCAGTGCATGTCCTTTCTTTCTGCATGTCCAACATTTAAGACCCAATTGCTTGCTGGTCAAACACCTCTTCATGCTCTGCTTGGCCAAGTGCAGTGACCTGGCAACTCTTCCTTTGCCTCCAGCTGCCAGGCAGGCACCAAAATCCCACCGAGATGTTTCACCAAACAGGAGGGATGACCAGCAGTGTTAGTCCCTAACCCTCTGGGCTAGAAAGCTTTGGTGTCACCAAGCCCAGCCAGCCTCAGTGGGGCAGCAAGGGAGGTTCATCACCCAGGGGCTGAGCCCCATCCCTTGCAGACCTCCAGGCCCAGGGCAGGCCCTCAGCACCAGCATTCCGAGATCCACCATGATGCTCCTGGCTGCAGAGAACCTGCCTGACCACAGGTGCAAACCTTGGGAGCTGGATGAGCCTGGCAAGACTCTTCCCAGCTGGGATTGCTGGGTGGGCACACACATGTCCAGTCACGGTCACTGGGTCTGAACCAGGTCCTGGATCCAGCCCTGGGCACGCAGGGGAAGAAGGGAAGGCTCTCACCCCGCTGCAGGCGTAATGAGCCATTTTTCTCCCATGTCTCCAGTACTTGGCTTCCAGCCCCTAAAGGAAGAGCAGCCTGCCAAGAATTTCCACGGCTGTGTCCAACAGAGCAAGCTGACACCTGATTTGCTGTTAATTATAGCGGTGGGAATAGGTCCAGGGGCAAATGTGAAGGGGTGACAACCGGGTGGCGATAAGGACAAGACTCATCTGTCGTTTGTCATAAGGGCTTGTTGGGAGGGTTTTGTTTTCTGTGAAAAACCAGCAGGAAGACTTCCAGCATGCAGAGGAGCAGCTGGCAGGACAGCACCTATAGGAACCTTGCCTTCCCTTCTGGCTGCCTTCCCCCTCCAGCACCTCCAGACCAGAGAGGACTGCGTTATTCCCAGTGCCCCCTCCCAGCCCCGGTTTGCGTGTCGGCATGCCACCGGGCGCCAGCTGCCACAAAATTCCTGCAAGAAGGGAGGTAAAAATAGACCCTGAATTATTCCAGACCTTTTGTCCAGCCTGTCTGTGGGTGAAACCACCCCCTGTCCCTTGTGAGGCCTGAGCAGCTCCAGCCATTCTCAGCACCACTGAACCCCCACCAAACCAGGAGACCCTGCCCTTGCAGCCTCTGCTCTGCTCCTCTTTGGATAAGTTACTATTCAAGAACGCTGCTGCTCCAAGGGAGAGCACCCAAAACCTGTAGGTGGTCCCTGCTGAGGTTGTTAACAAGAGATATTTAGGTACAACCAGGCTTATTTCTGATTCAGTGGCTTTCAACTTTTGCCCCAAAGGTGTGCTACGTGTCCTTGCTTTGAACATGGAAAAGAGACAGAGAGAAAGGCATAGAATTTAATTCTATTAATTCTATTCTATTAATTTAATTTAATTTCTTATTTTATTTTGTTCCAGCTTTGAACCAGGTGGAGTGGAACAACGGCTGTGTGAGCACGGCATGGGCAGAGAAAACCCTGTTTCTTAAACTAAACTAAACTAAAACGAAATGTGGATTTTTATATCTTTTTAAACACTTGGGAAGGATTTCAGAAGAAGGCAGTCACAGGTTTCTGCACCTCACGTTGAAGCCCTGGGGTATCACAGGCCGGTGCCACGGGGATATTTTTTAATGATGCAGTTTGAAACCCTTGATCTGTTTGGTGCTATTAAACTCGTTAATGCTTTACGCCGTCCCCAGCTGATGCCCGAGCACGGGTTGTTTGAACTCGGCTGCTCCTCAGCCCGCAGGGACGATTGCAAGGGGAAGAGGGAGTGGGAGCGACGGTGCTCGCTGATGAGCCTCCGCTTGTTTGGGAAATACTGCAAATGGGTGTTGGTCAGGAAACAAAGCTCCGGAGCAACCGGGAATGTGTCGGGCGGCTGCTGCGCTCACTCCTGGGCAAACAGCAGCCGGCAGAGCTCAGGTGCAACCGTGCCCCGTGTGCCCCGCCCAAGGTGGCCCAGAGGTGCCCTTTGACTGCTGCCAGTCACTCGCTGTCCTTTTCGGCCAAAATTCAGATTTAGAAAAGAAGAAATGAAAAATTACAATATATAACAAAATTACAATATATAACAAAATTACGATATATATTATACAGGTTTTATAGACTGTAATTACAGACATCCATAATATAAATGTATAGATTAAATATATATATATAAATCTTTAAGTAATAAATATGTGTATTATATACACACATATTCTTGGGGATCCGTGTGTATCATGTCTACTTTGCTGGATGCCTGGATGCACCTGGAATTATATGTATATAATATAAACTCCTGGATTTATACTGTAGATAAAGTTGTAAATATATATTTATATTATATAGAAAAACATATCATATGTGTATAATACACATAAGTTATAGAAATCATGTATACATATTACTACATATATGCATATCACTACACATGTATTTATTATTACATACATGCTACAATATTATATATTATGCATTTGTATTATGTATTGATATCATATGCATATTATAGACACATCTCTACTTACAGTATATAAATATATGTAATTAACAAAGAAATGGCCATAAAGCCGCTGTGTTACCATCTGTATTATTTGGACAACAGCAACAACAACAAAGATTTTTCTATTCTTCCCTAGTCAGTAAATTAAAATGTTCACACCTTGGCTTTCCAGCTGCCTCCCAGCCATATTTCCTTGGCATTTGCACTGTCTTTTCCCCATAAACACACAGATTTCCATTATTTGCTGACCCTTCTCAGCTCAAACAAGTTAGTTCATTGGCAATAAATGAAGTGATGGCTGAAAAACCGAGGAGAAAGGGAAAATAAATCTCCTCAGTGGGAAACTTAATAAGGAGAGCTAAGGAAGGAATAAATGAGTGAGATGAAAGGGTGATGCTGGGTCTTCAGAAGGGCTTTTCCACCTCCCCTTGCACCACCCACCTGCAAGCCAGGAGCGAGCCCATCCAAAAGACAACTCTCCCAGCTAAAAACTGCCAGTGCTGAACCAAAACCAGGATGGAGAGAAGGGCAGGAGTAAGTGGGAGGAGGACAGGACCAGTACTTTTGGCAGCATCTTGCATTGGTGTAAGCTCCTCAGTTAATGAAACCAAAGGAAATTACTGCTAATTACTTATTTTATATGCTAGGCATATTTACGAGGCAGTTTATTTATGAGGCATAAAACCAAGCACTGGTTTGGGTTCGGAGCCTCTATCCCGTTGTTCCTTTGTGATGCAGCCCCAGGTTCCTGGAAGACACTGAACCCCCTGGCTGAGATGGTGACATCAGGCACTGGGGGAGCAAAAGCTTCTTTTTCATTTGGGGCATTTAGACCTCTCTTTGGCATTCCTGTGTCACCTTAACCCGAAACGTTGGTGCTGGTGGATGGCTTGCCAGGATGCCACTCCCCACACATCCCCAGCTGGGAACAGCAAAGTTTTGGGAGCAGCAGGAGCAGCTTGCCTGAGATAAACCTCTCCCTGAGTTTAATCTAGCTCAAGAGCTTTACCAAACTCTGCTGGTTTTGGATGGATTTGCTCTGGTTACCTCCTCAGTGACACTGACTGACACCACCAGTGCTCAGTCTTGTGTTCCCTTCCTTCCATAAAATGCAGTGAAGGCAGGACTGTTTTCCCCTGGTTCCACTGCAGTGAGACTGGAATTAGTTTTATTGCTGGCAGATAAAGCTATTTCTGCTTACTACCCTGTAAGCTCATGCCTGTAATTATCCTTTAAAAGGACAGGTGTACAAAAGTTGCCCCAGCCCTATCAGAGATTAGCTAGGTTGTGTTTGGCTTGCAGGTGTTGGATGTGGGATCACAGCAGAGCTGAGCTGTAAAAAGAGAGCAACAGGTTTACACCAAAGCATTTTAATTAACAGTGGAAGGACAGGAGTGGGGCTGATCTTGCATGTAAGTTAACAGCAAGCTCCCATCAATGCCCAGAGAAAAGGATCAGGATTTTGCTGAAGTTCTGGAATGAATCCAGGACTTTTTTCCAGGGCACAAAGAGGAGCATCTTCCCTGATGTCACGAAGGCAGCATGCAGTGAGCCCTGAACTGTCTGGCAGTACAAAATGAAAAGGAATGCTCCCAGGTCTGGAGGACTGGGATGTAAAATTCACAGGGTCTTTGCATTTTTGGTTTTCTTAAAAGCCAAGGAACAGGCAGATGCAGAGGTAAACCATCCCACCCCCAAATGGACTGGCTCATCCTGCTGGTTATCTGGTTTATCCCAGAAAACTTACAGGGAGCTTCAGCCCCTGAGGAGGGATGAAGACCACCGTGCCTATCCCAGGCAAGGCTGCACCCACCCATCCACCTCTTGGAACTGGAATTCAGCAACATCCTGCCAACTCCCACACCCCTCTCTCCTCATGGTACCATGGCACTGGTCTGGTCTGCAGCTTGACTCTGTGTGGCTGTAAGGATTCAGTGATGTACTACATGTGATTTTACATATAAGCATATATTGCAAGGCCATACAGAGCTGATTTAAATTAAAATGAGAAAGTAAAAACCAGAGTGGTGATTTACCTGCAGGGTGCTGGGGGGGTATTTATGGCAGGCAGGGTCATGGGGGTTTCTGCCATAACTGGGTGTCACCACAGTGCACAGGGAAGCCCAAGCAATGCTGGGAGGTGTCTGCAGGCAAAAATAGGTGTCCTGGGGTGACTTTGTCATGCTGGTACCCCCAGCTGTGTGTCTGTCTGTGCTGGGTGTTGAGTTCTGCACCTTTAAAACTGGTTCCAAGAGCGAAGGGGGGAAGGGAATATTTGACAAAGAGGGAAATCACATCCCAGCTGTGCTTGGAGCAATGCTTGGCCTCTGGCACCTGTGTGCTTCCCAGGGCTGCTGCACCAGCACCTCCCCAGCACGGAATGTGGCCGTGAACACGGGATGGAAAGCCATGAGTGGAGTGGCTTTAACTCACGGTACACTCCATAAATCAGAAATACTTATCAGAATCACAGAATCGATCCGGCTGGGAGATCCCACATCGCTTGGATCATCGAGTCCAACCTGTGACCGGACACCACGGTGTCAGTCAGACCGTG
>VXBQ01006432.1:58015-125153 GCA_013400175.1 Phainopepla nitens | reverse complement strand
CCCAGCGAGGCCGGGGTCGCCGCCTCTCCCGCCGCAGCCTCCGCAGGGGCGGCAGCCGCGCTCCTGCCCTTGGGTGCCCGCCGCGGGGCGGAACCCCCCGAGCGAGGCGCTCCGTGTTTACCCAAGTGCTTGTTTATTGATTAAAGCGCGAAAATGTCGGCTCTCGTGAAAGGTAAGCTGACGCGCTTTGTTTTTCTCGGCTCCTCCGCCGCGCGTACGCGGGGCTGCGCTGTGGTTTGGGTCCGCGCTCCCGCTGGCTCCGGGGCAGCAGCCGCGCTGCGATGTGCCCGGGCTGCCCCGGAGCCCTGGCCGTGATCCGGCGGCGGGGCCGGCTCGCCTTGGCTCGGCTCTGCCCGGCCCGGCCCGGCCCGGTTCGGTTCGGTTCGATTCGGCCGTGCGGGCGCACGGCGGGACCGGTCGGCGGGGCTGCGCCCGGGGCTGTGCACGGCCAGGGGCTGGGGGATCCTGCGGGACCTCGCCAGCATAAACCTCTCCTCTCCGCTAAGCGGTCTGGTGAAGTTGTGGGTGGATGGATGCCGAGGTTGGACGTCTTCGCCTTTTTTATCTTTTTTCTTTATTTTCCTAATTTTTTAAATTTTTTTTAATTTTTTTTTTTTTTTTTTTGAGGCTTGAGTGTGTTTTGGCGTTTTTTTGATCCCGGTAGGCTCCGGCGCTCTCCTTTACCGCTCTCCGCATGTGTGAGCGTTTGTGTGTACGTGGTCTGAGTTTTGGATTCCGTGTGAAACAGGGAACCAGCCCGCAAGAGGTCATTTTGGGAAGAAGAATTACTTTGGTGCATTGCCGTTGCAGTTTTCTTTCCCTGTTTTCCTGCATTCCTCATGGTGCGAGTGTGCTTTTTTGTAATGCGGTGCGTGCCTATAGGGTTCCTTAATATAAATCCACGCAGGCCTATCAACAAATGCAATGCTGCCTGCAGAAGGAACACGAGTAGGTCGTTTGCTCTACAAACTTGGGTGCTGCAGGCAACTGAGGGCCTTGGCAGGCTCTAGGAAATCACTGTCCCTCACAGGGTGGATGTCCGGGGCTGGACAGTGCTGGCTGTGTGAAGGTATTACCTGTCTACAAATGTCCTGTGGCACCTGGGCAGAAAGCAGGCAGCTGGAGGAGGAAAGTGTTTTCCCGCACGTTGCTCAACCGTTGCTCAACCAGCCACTCTAAAAGTTATCAAGATAAGCCCTTGAGAAGGTGATCGGGAAAATATATTGCCAATTGTTCTTTTTAAATGGAATGGGCTTATCTCGGGCTACTGCTGAAGGTAGCCATCTTGCAGAGAAGTGATGTTATTTCTGAAATGGAAAGCTGTAGAAACCTATGTAAAGATCATAACTGGTTTTTAAAAGATTACCAGAGATTTGACAATCCTGAAAGCCTTAAAAAAAAAACCCAAACCCCATGTTTAGATACTCTTTTGTCAGGCCAATAGTACTAAAACATATTGTCATGTCAAGTGATATTTTTAGCATGAGGATCATCTGCTAAACTGGGAAATTCAGCTGTGTCTGACTGTAACACCTAAACTCTTGGTGTGTGCAGCTGGCAAGAACAGCTTCCTAGGTTGCAAATTTCTGAGCTAGCTCAGGCTAATGTGCTCATCCGTCAAGAAGAGTTAGAGCATAAAGGTTTCACTTCACGTATGCTTCAATCCGGCGCGTGCTGGCAAATTTTACCTCTAGTAGTAGAAAAATGTTTGTAGAGGCTGAGTGTGTATGTTCAGTTCTAAAATTCAAAACAGTATTTGTTATCCACACTACAATGTGCTATGCTATTTAAAGAGACTTTTATCCCTGCCAGAGATATAAATTGCCTTGAACTTTAAGTGGAATCATTGGAAGTTAAGGCATTCACTTTGTACCCTGAGCACAGAGTTCAAGGGTAGAGTATTTAAAGTTTAGCTGAGTGTTGTAACTTACTGGCCACCCTTCTTGGTTTTTATGCGTTAGTCTGGCTCTGGGGAGACCTAAATTGTTTTCTCCTGTGGGTCTTTCTGTATACTTACTTGGATTGCAAAAGTAATCACAATTCATAACCCTCAGCCCAAGAGATTCCCTGCTTTTTCATGAGAAGCTCTTGCTTAACTTGTCCCACAACTCCCTCCTGTGCTGCCTCCTTGTACACACAGTACCGAGGCAGTGAAGTTCTCTTCTGAGCAGGTTAAATGAACGAAATTAATCAATCTTAACATTTTCTCCACTTTTAATGTAGAGTAAGAGGAAAGACAGCAGAAAGGAAATATGTGCAAGCCCCTCAGTAAAAGGTGACCGCTATTCTGTTCTTTTGCGGTTTTCCTGAAGAGATCTGCCCCTTAAATTGTAGTGTACAAAGTCCTCCTTTCTATTAGCTTCTCTGATATACCATGATTTGTTTTTTTTTCATGTGTCAGTTATAGAATTAGGCATCATAAACCTGCCAATACACTTCTGTGTGCTGTAGCTCATGCTGTGAGGGCAGGGGCCAGGTTAGCAGTCAGAGCAGAGCACAAAAGCCTGCTAGAAATAACAGTGGGTGGGGGCAGGAGGGCTGGAGTGAAATCCTCCACGAATCAAACACCACCGTGAACTTGACTGAAGTGCCATCCTGTCTCTGCTGCTTGAGGGAACACTTTCTACCAAAGGCATTAAAGTGAGATATCCTGTGTGGTCATTTTTGCAAAGCCCAGTATTCTCCAAAGTCTCAACTATTTAGTCATGCTCTTCTGGTCTGTGCTCATTTCCTGTGTGGGCAGGTCCCCCAAGAGTCTTCCACTCTTATCCCACCCTTTTCTTATGTCTGATGAGTGTTCAAGAACACTGGTTTCATAAAAGTGGGCTTAGGCTGAAATATGAGGCATTGGTTGCGAAATAGCTTGGAAGAAGCATTTCTTTTTTTAACGTAATTTGGGATTTTATGGCCACATGTATCCTTGGAAATCTCTTCCTGTGATTATCCAGCACCCCAGCCTGCTGTCTGATTTTTAGAGGCACAGTAACTGCTTTTCATTATGGCCTTAGGAAAACTACAGGAAAGAGCTGCTTTCAGATACGCAGTTGCACTGGCCTTTCAACTTCCTTGTTGCTGCTGGGTGAAAAGGGAAATCAATCTTCACCCAGGGTGTTAAATTCAGCTGTGTTTGTGTTAAAGGACTGTAGTTGTCCTTCTGCCAGCCGCAGACTGAGACGCGTGAACACCAACTCCTTCCCAAAAACTCTGAGGGGCAGCAGGAGCAGCTAGAGCCAGGTTCACTCATGTCATGCACTGATACTGCTTTGGGGAGCCTTGGGAGAGTGCAGCAAGTCCTGGTGGTCATTTCTGAGATGAATGCTCAAAGCCTCTGCCTCGCAGTGGCTCCTTAAGAGCAGAGGAGCTGTCGCTTGCTGTTTCTCTCGGCTCTTAGTTACAGTGTTCACATTCTTACCTATGCAGCATAGATACTTTCCTTGCACCAGGCAAGCACCTGTTTTTATGGACTCCAGCCATGCCCTTCCTCTCTCTTTCCCTGTAATAATAATAATAATTGGACTAACAGCACCAGCAATGCTCTGCCCCAGCAACCGTGTCCTGACACACTGGGTCTGGATGGGGCCGAGGGGTCGCAGCAGTTGATAAATGTTAAATGTAAAACGTAAATATCCCCCAGTGCTGCTGGAGGGTATGGCCCTGGCAGCTTTGGCAGGCTGGGGTTCCGTAAGAGCTGTCCCATCCAGCTGCTGCTCTGTGTGCCTGATGCCTGCTATTGGAAAAAGCAACAGGTCTTCTGTGTTTAGCGTTTGCTCATTCAGTTTGTGAAGAACTGAGGGTATTACAGAAAAAAAAAAAAAGACCCCTAAACTAGGATGTTGTCATATATTTCCTTTTATGACACCTTTTTGATCTCGATTTGTTTGTGATGTTGCTTAGTCTCTGAGTGCTTTGTTCCGGTAGACACAAGTATTTTGGCTAATGTGAGCAGAACAAGCTTTTCCTACTTACATGGCAGCTCGGGGAGGCTGGCTGTGCCTCCCTCAGCCCCAGCGTGTTCCAGGGCACCACTGAAGGTCTCTGCTGAGACCTGGCATTTGCCGAGTTCCTTACGAGGTGTGTTGCATCATCCTGGGAGGTTCAGATGTTTTACAGGCCGGCAAATGGCCCCTGTTGTTGCTGTAGCAGAAGTGGTGTATTATAACATGTTGCAGGGAGGATTAGAAACGTAGGAAAGCATCTCCTGGCAGTTTCCCTGTGCATCACCCCAAAGGGCAGGCCTGAAGGGAGTGCTTGTAGCAGTTTGCTATTAAGCGTGAAGCTGGTAGAGACCTCCTTGTTTTTCTATAGGAAAAAGTGCTTCCTGGTGGAGAGCTGTCTGGTTTTTTTTGCACATTTGACCCGGAAAGATACGCCTAACAGGCTTTCAACTCTTACCTGCTTTTACTACTAAATGAAGCGTTTGATTAAAAAAAGGACCTATTGTTCAGTGTACTGTTCATCTTGAGCTGATGTTTTCCCGTGTTGCAGCACACATACTATGTGCACTGCAGCACTTGTCTGCCTTTGTTTTTTTGTTTTTTTTTTTTTTCCCTCTCCCTCCCCTACCTGCAAAACAGTGCAGTCAGGAAAATGGCTTCTGTGGGCTTCAAAGCAAGGATTAGATACAGTGGCTGAGGCTGTGGAATACTTTGCTTAGAAAAATAAAATAAAATCAAAATTGTGTTAAAATGAACAGTCTTTGGCTCTCTTAGACATTCTCAATAGAAGAGCCTTTTAATGCATGTTCTCAGTAAGCGGACTTTAAATGCAGGTTCCTCTTCTAACAATGTTTTCTGTCAGTGTCGCTCTGTTCACTTGTAAAGTTCCCTCCTGTCCATTTTTTGCACTAGTATTCAGGGTGTTTCTAAAATCCAGCTATATTTGGCAATACATCACTCTCTGTGTTACAGGGAAGTGATCACTCAAGGGATTTGGCAGAAATTAAATTAACTGAGGTCTTTAGAGAACATACTCAGAATGTCTTTTGAGAATACGCTCACTTCCAATGCTTTCTGTTGGAAAATAAAGTCGTGTTCTCTCCCGGTTCTTTCTGCAGTGTGGACTTTATAGAATATTTGTGTATTTACTCTTTTTCACGTTTGTGGAGTTTATCACTTTCAAAAACAAAAGCTGAAGTGATAGACAGCCCGATTTTCTAGGTTGCTTAGTAACTGAAGTGCATGCTGTAGTGTGAAAATACTCATGACAAAGTAAGGGAATGTTTACTGGAACAAACAGAAGATTCTGTGAAAGCGCACTGTATAAATAATTAAAGCATATGTTTTTATTTGCTTGTGGAACAGGGGAATGCCTTCAATCACAATGTTCTACATAACTGTTCACTAAGAAAATTCTTCTTTTTCACACTTCTACTCCCTAAAGTGTATTGATGTAGTAGGATATCACTTCTCTAGCAAAAAAAAGTGCAATGCTGCAGATTTTTGGATACTTCTTGAGATGGACCATTGGCCCTTTGGGGTACTTTTGAGTTTTTAAAGAAGGGTCGTTATTCTTTGGGCCCAGTTTAAGATCTGTTCCCCAAGTAACTAGGAACAAAAACTTTAGATTCCTAGAATGCTGGCACAGTGATAAAACAAGACTAGATTTTATGAGTTTATCAGTCTTTTTAAAGAAAATTGAAGGCTGTTAGTAGTGTAAATAAGCTAGGTTGTTTGTTTTGGTTTGGTTTTTTTTGATAATTTTCTTTTATTTTTATTCAAGATTTCAGCAAAGCAATGTCTCAAGCTGGCTCCTCACAGTTTCAGGAAGTCATTCGGCAGGAGCTGGAGTATTCAATGAAAGTAGAACTTGATAAGATCCTTGCAACTGCACACTCAAATGAGCTAGAGGTAAGGAGCACGGAGTGGGTGCTACTCAGAGCATGAGAAATGAGATGCGGGACACTGAGGCAAATCTCAGAAAGGAGATAAGTCATGGATTTCCAGGTCCTTATTTTTAGGACATGCACTGATCCTGTGTGGAAGAGTAGCCAGGATACAGTGTCAGTAGGAGACTTCCAGTTCCCTCTAGACTGGGTGACAGAGTTATTTAGTGTTTAATCATCTTTAGTTATTAAAGGTTCTGTGTAATCTTCAGTGGATTACAGAAAGGGAGGGTAAAGCTGTCGTCTTAAATGTTGGGCCAAATTGTAATGGCTGTGATTTTGTCAAAATACTTGTGTAGGTATCCAAGTTGGTTTTGTACTCTTGAGTTTTAGTGAAAATGAGCTTTTGGTAACTTCTGGAATTTTACCTGAAGTTTAGCATGTCTGCTTCAGTGCTAATGAAATTACTCTCATGAGTAGACTGTACATCAATTTGTAGAAATACTTCTGTGGTTGAGTAGGTGTGCATTGAATACCAGCCTTAACTAATGCATTTCTTCTTTGTAGCACACTAAAAAGGACCTGGAAGGATTTAAGAAGCTATTTCATAGATTCCTACAAGAAAAGGGACCATCTGTGGACTGGGGGAAGATTCAGAGACCTCCAGAAGATTCTGTAAGTTGTGATTAAGTGGCAGTTTGTAAGGAAAATAAAACTGATTATTGCTACTCAAGGCAAATGATGTATTCACCCATCGAATAGGACTCTCTGCCATGGTTCTATAAAACCATGTAGGGCAACACTTTGGGTTCTAACTGAGAAATAATTATTTGTTGTCATATGTTGTATGTCTTCCTGAACATCAGGTTCTGCTTACCATATGTGTCAAGTTCTTTGGTATTATTTTGTTAGCTGCTCTGGGAGCAGGGGAGCAGAATGGGACAGATGCCACCTCACCATTTGGTGCCTTCTCTGGAGTAAACTTGTGTTAGAGGGGAAGCAGGGAGGCCCCTTGTTGTTCCCATTTCCCTTCTGCCTGTAGAAGAACGTTGCACGTCTCAGATGAGACTGTTTCCAGCGATCCTCTATGTTTAATAATTTGCAAGGGACATATGGCAAGTGGGCTGGGTAATAGAGCTCATTTAGCAACTTCTGTAACCTGCAGCAGCTCAGCAAAAGTGAGGGATCTGAAACAAGGAGTTGACTGTGGGGGGGTTTTGGAGCCTGATTTTCTGATCTTGTCTATGTTGTTATAACTTATAACCTGTAATTTGAGCTGCTGCTGAAAAAGCAATATATATTTTTTCAGCACTGTTTAGTACTGAAATAAATACTTCCTATTAAACCTAACCTCATTTTATTGATTCACCAGCGGCCTTAAGCTGTCCTTTGACTCTTGTGTAACGAATGGTGCAGTTGTGCTACAAATTCTTGCATTTCCCAGCGTAGTGATCTTGGCATATTGCAGGAGCTCTGTGTGCTCCCAGGCTTGTGGTTTCTCTGAGGCTCTCTGTGTGCCTCAATCGAGGCTCTGTTTCCCATGAAAGGCAGGCTGTCCAGTTACTTCCAGAACAGATGCAGGGCTGCTCTATAAAGCGTTGAAGAATGATGCTGTTTTAGAGCAAGTCTAGGGTTTTTCCAAGGTTGAGTGTTTTCTTTTAACTTCAAAAGCATGTGATGTCTCTCTTTTCTCTACTGTAACACTGAATGAAGTGTTGCTTTGGGGAGAGAAGTCTGCCCTCAGTGAAGAAGCCAGAGTGGGAAATTGGAGTTCTAGATAAGATGACTTACAAGGAAGGCTGAAGAAAAGAGCATTTCTTTCTGTGTAGGGGGACTGAGACTCTGGTCTTTTAAATATGTAAGAAGGTAGTTAGGGCAATCAAAGGAATAAACTGTTCCCTGTGCCAAGAGAAGGGATTAAATTACAGAAATTTGGTGTGAGTGAATGGCTGCTTTGTGGAGAGGAAGAGCTGTTGTCTGTTTTTCAAGTTTTGCACACCTTCAGTGGAAAAACTTCTGTAAAGAAAAGTTCTGTAAAGGTCTGAAGGTACCTAGGTAGGACATCTGGAGCAGAAGTCAAACTGGAGGTTGTAGTAAGGTTCTAAAATAGACTGGGGGCATATTCCCAGGCATGGCAAGCTGCTAAAAAAGAGCTAAGAGAAAGGTCTAACTTAAGGTCACAGAGGGCTGAGTGGAGAAGGGCAGAATTAGAAAGAGTATCTCTTTTTCCTTATGGCCCATACTGCTCATTCTCAAATATGCCCCTCTGCTGTGTAGCAACTTTGATGAGAGAGAGAAAGGTAAGAATCCTGCAAAATCAGATCACTTCTGGTCTGATGAGATGCACTCTTGATGGGAAATGAAATTTTGCTTCCTAGCATGAACTCTAAATCAAGTAATCATGCTTGGTAAGTGCCACAGAAGAGAGCTAGGGCAAAATATCTGCAGACAAACTTCCTTCCATGCCTTCTTCACTTCATAGTAAATACCCCTTTCTTTAGGGATACTGAAGTATGTCCTTTAGGACTTCCTGATCTGACAGAAGGTGGGTTTGAGCACTTACGAAAACGGAGAGCAAAGTTAAATTTCTTTATTTTTTTCTTTTTTCCTTTTTGCTGACCATAAAATTTCTATCTCTCTCCCTACTGTTTCCACTCCCTACTTTTTAATGTGTCAGTCATGTCAGGGACGTAGTGTGGAAAATGAAAAGAGTTCCTCATAAGACACTTTCCAAGGGACCTTCTCCCAGATTGTTCTTTGCTGAGGAGTATGACTTATGGAATTGTTAAACAAAAGTTGATTTCCTAAAGACCAGAATTTCAGAATTACTAGTCTAGCTAGTATGAGCTTTTAGAAGGGGTGAGGAGGGGTAACTTTTGAAGGGCTGCAGTACTGAGTTCTGTGGGACAGGTATCCATCTGTGAATGCATATTTTGAGTGCTTCAGTTCCAACTGAGATTTCTTTTCCTAGCTATAAAACCTCAGAGCATATTCTCCTCCTGCTCTTGTTAGAACAGCACAGGGGTTGGTGTATGGAAGAAGTGTTTGCTGGTAATCTTGCAAGTGATTTATAATTACAAGTGATTTATCATTGCCTGTAGGGATGACCTTGTTTTATGAGGTGGTGGGATGTTTGGCTGCTTGGAGAATCTCACACTGCAAGGATCATGGCCTAGAAAGCACCAGATTCTCTGCAGTGTGAATTTATTTGCCTATGATTGTTTTGGAGAATTGCTTTGCTGCTGGGAATTCTGGCAAGTAAAATCTTCAGCTGATCCCTACTAGAGCAAAAAGCATATGTTGAGGTATCTCTGTGCCTCTGTGTGTATAAACACACAGACGTACGTGTGTATCTGTAAACAGAGACACACAAAAAAGTCTGCCAAAGTGTGGGTTTGTTGCTTTTTTATTTATTTAGTTGCTCAAAAAAGTTCATGAATAGTTTATTTGATTTATGGGCTTTGTCTTTTAGGTGGGGAAGAGTGTTTCAGGCTTTTGCCTAGTGCCAGGGGACTGTGCTGTGCAGAAACAGAATTTCTGATCAGACTTCTGTAGGTCATCTAGTGTGTTGTGTTGTATTTGTTCTCTGAATGTAGCTTCTGCTTCTTCCTGAAGAAAAGTAAAGGCTCCTGTCAGTAAATTGAAACAGAAATTATTGCTTTGTAGTACTCCTGTTTTTCTCTGCAATGGGAGATTTCATCCCTGATCTCCACGTTTGCAGTGTAACAACTTATACTGATGACAGTAACACAAGATTGAACCCATTTCACACTATATTGGTAAACCTCTGACTTGTTTTTTCCTTCCAGATGCTTTGCTTTCATGTGTCCAAAGGCTTACAGTGATAGCTCGAATAGTTAGGACCCATTACTGTTACAGTCTCCAGAGAAGAAAGTACACTGAGAGTGCCAGTTAACAGGGAGAGGAGGTAAAGAATGTGGACATGGCAAGTGTAACTTAATCCCCTCGATGTAGATTACAGTGATCTGTTTGTTTGAATTGGAAGCAATAGCAAGGTCCTGCTGGGAGGCCTCTGAGAGAACTGCAGTGATCAAGTTAACCTCAGAACAGCAATGCAGAACCTCATCTGGGATGTAAAGAGAGCATCCGAAGCAATGTGAGTGTGAAAGGAGCTTGTCTATTAGAGCCTTTGTTTTTTTTCTTCCCCAGTGGTTGGATTCTTGTCTGCAGCTCAGGTTGTCACCTCAGTGAGCTATATCATGAAGGAAAAGAATGCATGTTATGCCCTTACCCAAAAGCTAAATATCTTCTTAATCTTCAACTTTGGAAACACGTTTTAAGGGTTCATAGAATCATGGAATGGTTTGGAAGGGACTTTAAAAATCGTCTTGTTCCACGCCCCTGCCACAGGCAGGGACACCTTCCACTAGAGCATATTGCTCCAAGCCCTGTCCAGCCTGGCCTTGAACACCTCCAGGGATGGGGCAGCCACAGCTCCTCTGGCTGAGCTGTTCCTCTGCTTTACCACCCTCAGAGCAAAGAACTTCTTCCTAAGATCTGATATAAATCTCTCCTCTTGTAGTTGGAAACTATTCCCCTTCTCCTATCTGTATCAGCCTGTGTAAGAAGTCTCTCTTCCTCTGTAAGCCCCCTCTAGGTGCTGGAAGGCTGCTGTAAGGTCTTTCAAAGCCTCCTCTTCTCCAGGCTGGCCACCCCCAGCTCCCTCACCCTGACCTCACAGGAGGGCTGTTCTCTCTCTCCGATCACCTTTGTGGCTCTCCTCTGCACTGCTCTCACAGCTCCACAGATTTCCTGTGCTGAGGACTCCAGACCTGGGTGCAGCACTGCAGGTGGGGTCTCAAGAGAGCAGAGACCTCTTCATTTGGTGTTATTTCTAGAACTGTTCCGTGGTGCTGAGTAAATGCTTCCTCAAACTGTAAGTATGTATTAACTAATCGGGGCGTCCTCCGTTCCGGTCTGCCCACGGTGACAGCCCTGATGCTCATTTTGTCTGTCTCTGACAAACTCTTGCAAGCCTCCTTGCAGTAGGAGTAGGCTGCTGGAATCTGTTAGTCAAACTCCCAACACTGCCTCATCCAGGCTGTTCCAAGAAATCACTTCAGTGACATTGGCTGCAGAACAGAAGGAGCTGCATATGTCATCTCAGAGCAGTCCCAAACCAGGGCTGCCAGACGTGTCTCCAGCGAGTAACACTGCAGCCATGCATCTGTAAGACCTGTCATTCCTGCCCCTGTTTTCTCCTGAAGAATTTCCCCATCAGCACTTATTTGTCAAGCACACTGTTCCAAACCCTTAGAGCAAGAATTGATTTTTATTGCTGTGGAGTGCTTCTCCAGTTGTGTTTAAGCTTGTAGGTGATGAGGTAGTTGTGCCTATTAGTGCCTGCACATGGCTGGAACTGTTGGATTGATAGCACTGGCATCCAGCAGTCCTGGTGCTGCAATGTTCCTGCTGGAACCTGACTTTTTGATTTGTTATTCTCTGAATTAAAGACCCTTCAAGATCTGAGGCTTTATTGCCAAGTTAACGTTTCCAATGCCTGTGCCAGAAGAAACTGAAATATTTAGTGAGGCTGAGTCATAAATTTTGTGTTGTAACTGGTGCAACATCCAGTGAACTGAGTCCTTGATGGAAACTGTTATCTTCTTCAGGACTTTTACTCTGAACGTTCTGCAAAAGCAGTTTTCAAGCATGATAGCAAAAGCATCAAAAGGTAGTTGGCACTTTAGCAAAAAGTGGCAGTCTGGCCCTGAACTGAGTGTCAGACTTTCTGCTTTTTGTGAGTGATGAAAGAAGAACATAGCGAGACTTGAAAGTTGAGATAATTTTTTTGGATGTTCAGACAGTGTCAGAACATCATGGATGTGACTCACATCCCACCCAGCTAAAGCTCAAGATGAAATGTTTTTAATCCATGTACAAGTCCAATGCAGGGTGTTACTGACCTTGGAGTGGATGGGAAGCAGTAAATCTGAGCGTAAATCTCCGTGGGTCCCGCTGGTAGCAGAATGTTCATTGAGCCTCCTGATGTACCTCCAAGACATTAAACCCAGGATTTATCATCTCACTGTTAATGAGAAAAGCAGTTGTTTTTCAGGGTGTTTCAGCCCAAACATAATCTCTGTTGCTGACAAAGCACAGCAGGAGTGCTTTTTGTCCACTTTTTGTGCCCTTCTGTTCCTGAAAAGTTCTTGGCAGTTTGGAGGGAAGCTCCTTGAAGCCTGTGTCCTCATGAAATGGCAGTGATTGTGGTGCTGCTTTCTGTCTGAGCCACGAGACCTCCACATGGAGTTACCTTACCTTGCTCTACATCCTATAGGCTTTCCAGATCCCATGGGGCAGAATTTCCCTGATGTGAGGGATCTGCCCTGATCTGTGCTGTGGTGTCCTGGATTCTGGAATTGCGTAAGCCCTGCGCTCTACCTCGCCTCTTCCAGTAAGAAATGTGACTCTTGTTCCAGGGCAGTGTGAATTTCCATTTGAATCCAGCCCTTGCCCAAAGCAAACACGGCTCTGAAAACTTCTCTGTATGTATTTGTTTTTGGAAACCAGCTGTGGATCTTACACACCCCTTATCAGAATTAAAATAATTTCCTAGCAGCTAGATTGCTCTGGAACACTGGGACCTTTTTTCAAAAGAAAATATCTAGAAGGGCAGGCTTGTATTGATTCTGCTTTAACAGTTTTGGCATGATTCTTACTGTGGCATTGTTACCATTATTTCTTTGAGTTAGGTGCTTTGAGTTAGGGGACAGCAGTACCTAATGTGAGGTGTACTCATGCCATTATGAGTCTGATTTTGCTCTCCATCATGAGCCCCAAATGTAGCCCAGACTCTGTTCTTAAACCTGTAGGAAACAGCTGTAGGTAGAAGACTTCCTGTGAGGTTTATTATGAGCTGGATGAACACATTCTGAAAACAGAAGAATAAGAACTAGGAACTCTCTTCCACTCTGTATCATGCTGTTAGGAGAAATGAATTGTATCAGAGTAGTGGCTGGAATAAGAATCAGTTTAGACTGAGTTAAAGAACCAACACTTTCCCAAGAATGTTGCCTTTGACAACCTTANAAAAAAAAAAAAAGCCTGAGTTTAAGCTGCTCAGGGAAGGAAAGTTATATACCTTGCATGTAGAGCCTGGTTCTTAAATTGTGGCCTGACTGAAGGGGGAGAGGGGCCATCCTGTGGGGCAGTGATTAGATGGTTCCCAAGGAAAACCCCTCCCCTTCAGGTCAGGAAGCAGGGTTGTGACAAGTGGCATAAGCCTGACTTCTCCTCTGAATGAAGCAAATGGTGCCTGGTGTCACAATGTCTATAGAACCTCTTGAGAACAAAGGTTATTGTAGGAACAAACCAGGTTATTTGTGTCATAACAAATCAGTTATTGTAGACTCACTTTGCAGATGTTCTTTAGTGTCATAAGGCATGTGAATAAATGTGGGTTTTATCACCAGATTGTAAGTTTTGATAGTTTTTAGGGGAAAGCAATTTCTTTCCGAATATCTGACTGCTGGCTTTTTTTTTGGTTTTGTATTTGTTCATTTGTTTTCCCAGATCCAGCCCTATGAGAAGATCAAGGCCAGAGGCCTGCCTGATAACATTGCTTCTGTCTTGAACAAGCTGGTGGTGGTGAAGCTCAATGGTGGCTTGGGCACAAGCATGGGCTGCAAGGGCCCCAAGAGCCTCATCGGGGTGCGGAACGAGAACACCTTCCTGGACCTGACAGTGCAGCAGATCGAGGTAACATTTGACAGGCTTTGCTGGCTGCATTGGAGGAGGCAGCACACTCTGAGCTGCTCCTGCATGGCTCCTTAAGAGGGATCAAGTGGAGGCTTGCCAAAAGGAGGAGCAGAGGGAGATGGGGTCTGCTCACGGTGCTGGGGTGAAGCAGGGAGCTCCTTTGGGAAGAGCAGACACAAAAGGGACGGTGCAGGCGGCGACTGAACTCTGCCCCCCACATGTGTTAGCACAGGTGATCCAGCCTGTGCACACCAGCCTGGACAGGGTGTGCTCGTGTCCAGGAACACGAGCAGTCACACTGGAGAGCTTGTCTGGCCTGGGTAGTTCCTGGGCTTGTTTCTGACTCCTCCAGCTGCAAGTTTATCTTTTCAAAAAAGGGTTTTTTTATGTGGGTTGGAACAAAGCTTTTCACAGCAGCTCCAAGTTCCTTGATGCATTTAAACTCTTGCGCTGAGAAGAGATTGCTGCCATTTTCCTCTGAAGAAAGAAGAGCAAAATAACAGCTGCTGGTGTTGGGAGAGGACATTTTGGCTTATGTTTTTAATGCTGAATATTCCTCTTACAGCAGATAATGAAGACAGTTATTAGAGCAGGAGGTGGGGTGTGCCTGCTCCATGGTTTCTGGAGTGCCAACAGCTTTTGCCTCAGTGTGATGTTGTTTGGAGTGGCTCTCCCATGTGTGTTAGATGGTTCTATGGCAAACCCAAAGTTACTGATGCAGCTCTTTCTCCAAAGCATCACTGTGGAAGTCTCTGGCTCCACCAAAGTGTAATGATTCGAAATGCTCCAGCAGAGGAGGGTGAGCTGGTATACAAAGCTTAAAACTCATTGAAGGGTCTTTTTCTTTCCCCCCACACCTTCTATTTTTGGTGGAACTGCTGTGATTTACGATTTTTTTGCCTTTGTTGTGCACGTGGAAATGCTCTTATGCATTTCAGCTCCATGCTATAGATTCCCAAATAATTAACATGATGATGTTTCATTTATTATGTGCTCTTGATACAATTGTCCATCTTTCAGTCTGCCAAGTAAACTGTGAAGTGCTTCCTATGTAGAGACAGTGTGGAAATGCTATCTTGACAGACTACAAAAATATGATGGAAAACATGCCTTTTGTAATTGACAGTGGCTAAAACTTCAAATGATCATTTTGTGGCATTGTGGTTTCAAATTTTAGACCTCAATGCAGGTTTAAAACCAAAGATTCACTAATTAAAGATACATTAATTAGTGTGGGTCTTATCTCTACAGCTAACAAGGATTTATTTTCCTTTACCTGATTTATTATCCTTTCTATAGCATAAATGCATCTCTTTTTTTTTTTTTTTCCTCACACATTTGTTATTTCCAGTCTGTTTCACCTAATTTCTTTCTCCCAAAATCTCAGGTGTCAGGAGTTAAAGCTAATAATACATGCTGAATTTACCATTTATTTCCCATCTCAGCATTTAAACAAATCCTACAACACCGATGTTCCTCTGGTTCTCATGAATTCCTTCAACACAGACGACGACACAAAGAAAATCCTGCAGAAATACAGTCACAGCCGTGTGAAGATATATACTTTTAATCAAAGCAGGTATCAAAAGACTTCTCCACTTGGGGTAGAAGGAAAAACTAGCTTGTTTGTCCGTATTCCAAATGGAGTGGATTTGAATATGAGGTGCTGGGGTAGCAATGGTGTCTTCTGTACCTGTGTGCAGTCTCTTTTGGGCCTTGTGGAGGTTGGGCAGAGTCAAGAGCAAGGTATTAAAATTGGGGAGGGAGGGTGTGTGGGCCCCAGTTTCTAAGAAATGTACAAATAGTGGTGTACTGGATGCTGGCCACTTGATTCCTGAATTTGCTGTTAGTATCCTTGGGCTCTGGAGGGAGACAGACCATGGTTCCTTATGAAGGACAAACTCTAATCCAGGTGGCTGCAGGGGTCAGAGGTGTGTTTGATTTGCTCTGAACCTGTCTGTCAGAGGAAGGTTGGTTTGCAGTGTGGCTTGAAAACTGCAGCATTAAATCCTTGAGTAGATAGATTGCATTCTCTAGCTTTTTAGTGACAGCTCAGAATTTGGGTCAGTCTTCTAGTTCAGAATACTCAGGAAAAGCACACCTCCAGGAGCCCATGGAGGTGCACCTTAACTGCAGCATTTTTATTTTATGCTAGTCTGACACTGGTGAGAACGTAACAAGACCCATTGTCCTCACAGGTATCCCAGAATTAACAAGGAAACTCTGCTGCCAATAGCCAAGGATGTCTCTTACTCAGGAGAGAACACGGAGTGCTGGTACCCTCCAGGCCATGGAGACATCTACGCCAGCTTCTACAACTCTGGGCTGTTGGACAACCTCATTGCAGAGGGGAAGGAATATATTTTTGTGTCCAATATAGATAATTTGGGTGCCACTGTGGACCTTTACATTCTTAACCACCTCATGAACCCACCCAATGGAAAACGCTGTGAATTCGTCATGGAAGTCACAAACAAAACCCGGGCGGATGTGAAGGTAAAGGGAGATGGGTGAGAGTCTGAGTGTGTTGGTGGCCACCTCCAGCCTCCTCTGAATCCATGGATTCAGTCATACACCCAGTGTCCTCATAGCTATTTTAGGCACCATTTAACACATCAGCTCGGATCTAATTTGAGATGCACAAAATCAGCAAGTTTAAGAAGTTCTAATTTATGGAACATATTTGAGCTGTCTTCTGGGCAGCCACAGACAAGAACAGTCTGGGCTGGACTGGAAGCATGAGTGATTTGTGCAGGGTGCAGGTCACAACCTCTGCACCGTCTCCAGACTGTCACGTACACAGGGGCAGAAGCTTGAAGGTGGAAGCTTGAAAACAGCACTGAGGGCTGGGATGCAGCAGTTGTGTCTCAAGGAAAACTGCCTGAGCCGCTTCCCAGCCCTGCATTGCACAGCTCTGTGTGGCACAGCTGCCCATCTGCTCCTGCCCTAACCCCTGGCTTTGTACAAAGTCCAGGAGTGACATTTCTCAGAGGTTTATGACATGTGTCAAATACTTGTAGCCTGCCGTAATTTGTCCTGCAACTGTGCTCTGCCTCTTCTTTTGTATGTGAGAATGAGGCTTTGGATTTTCTCATTAGGGAAGCTCTGACTTAGCCCTATAAAAGCACACCAGTGCACTGTAAGAATACTTAGATTTAATTTAGCTTTTGCTCCATCATCTAACAAAGTACTGCTGAGGGTGATTTTTGACAAGAACAATATTTGCAAAATATTCTCAACAACCTTCATTAAAGGAATTAACTGTCTTGGAGTGCTGAAATATGATCGTTGGACGGTCCTGACCGTACTTTAAACATGCTCTATAATTAGTAACCTGGTAGCTGGTTACTAAAAACAAGAAATGTGTTTTCTCTGGGGTTCAGATTCAAATGCCAACAGACCAGTGCATCTGCCTGTGTTGAGGGGAGGATTTCTCTGGCTTCTCATGAACAGGACTTCAACCCTCTCATTTGCCCCTTGCAGGGTGGCACGCTGACGCAGTACGAGAATAAGCTGAGGCTGGTGGAGATAGCTCAGGTCCCTAAAGCACATGTGGATGAATTCAAGTCTGTGTCGAAATTCAAAATATTCAACACCAACAACTTGTGGATTGCTCTGTCTGCAATTAAAAGGCTGCAAGAGAAAAACGCCATTGACATGGAGATCATTGTTAACCCAAAGGTAATCAGCTGGAGAGGGTTTAGAGGACGCTGACTCAAAGAAACTTATACTTTCTGGGTGGGTAACAGGCACTGCTGCCTCACAGAGCCAGACTGGGGGTGAGAGGGAGCTCTGGCTGAGGTTGAGCTCCAGTTCTGAGTGCCAGGACCTGCTCCACGCGCTCACCTGAGTTTTCTCTTCCAGACTCTGGATGGAGGCTTGAATGTTATCCAGCTGGAGACCGCAGTTGGTGCTGCTATCAAGAGTTTCGAGAACTCTCTGGGGATAAACGTACCTCGTAGTCGTTTCCTGCCTGTGAAGACCACCTCGGATCTCTTGCTCGTGATGTCCAATTTGTACAGCCTTAACGCGGGGTCTCTGACCATGAGCGAGAAGCGCGAATTCCCAACAGTGCCTCTTGTCAAACTGGGAAGCTCCTTCACAAAGGTAAACACCTCTCTGAATAAAGATACAGTTCATAGCAGTAACTCAGTGAAAAGTGAGGGTTGCTCTATCTACCTCTGCCCACCTGGCTCTTCCTTTAGCTCTTTGTAAAGGCTGTGAGAATACAGATATTCCGTGTGGGTTGGCTGCTCCTGCACCCCTCAGCTGAGCAATGGGAGGTGAGCTGGCTCTGTGTGCTCCCCAGAGCTCGCCCAGCGCTGGTGGGCAGCCCCCCTGCTGTTCCTCACACTTGTAGCTGAAAGAAATCACAATTACAAAGTAGCAACTTTTATATCAATTCAGATATAAAATGTAGGTTATAGGAAGATTCCTGAAGAGTATTCAAGAGGCTCCTCCCATGCTTGTCTTAATCCACAGATGGCTCTAAAACTGTCCCTGTTATTTCCTCTTTCCAAAAGGTTCAAGATTACCTGCGGAGGTTTGAAAGTATTCCAGATATGCTGGAGCTGGATCATCTCACGGTTTCAGGTGATGTTACGTTTGGGAAGAATGTTTCGTTAAAGGTGAGTGTGCAGTGGGGATGCCACTGCAATAAACTGATCTCTGCTCCTTGGCAATCGATCCTGAGGCAGTGCCTGCACACAGAGTCCATAGCAGCACTCCTGGGTGGCTGGCCCAAAGGTGGCAGAGGCCGTGGCTGGACAGTGACCCTTGTGATGGAGTGCAGGATGTTTCTGCCAGAGCTGCTGCTCCGTGCGGGCCCAGGATCAGAGGTTTATTTATGAACCATGGAAGTGCCACATACCTCACATCTCTGTTCAAACACTGCTGCCACCTCTGTCCTTTGGCTCAGTCCCACCTCCCTTCCCACACTGGCCTTACCACCCCTTTTGCTTTGGGGTTCTTGATTTATTAGTAAATGGTGGAGTTGAACTAGTTTCTCTCTCAAATTGCTCCTTAGGATCTTGGCAGTCCGGGCAGCACCTGCAGTTCTCTAGGGCAGTTTGGCAGGGGACGGGGGGGGGAAGGTGGTGCTGCATCACCTGGCACAGGCTCAGGCTGTGGGCTCTCAGCCGTCCCCCTGTATCACATTTGCCCTTCAGCTGGAACAGGAGCTTCCTGGGACACACCCAAGGGTGGGGGTAACATTTTTCCACTTCAAAGCAAGCAGAGTGGCAAGAGCCCTTAGAGCAACCATATCTTCAACTAAGTTACCAGTTCTGCTTGTAGGCCTGTAGGATTTAGTGTGGTAATAACAGAGGTTCCAGTAATGCTTGTTTTAAAACCTTTGGTCTGGGGGGAAAACACCCCCAAATGTGTATGCAGAAACAATACAGCTAAATGCATTCAGGCTCTGGCTGTGGTACAGCTGACACCTGACTGCTCCTCCAGACAACCTATTCCATCCTTCTCCATCAACAGGTAACAGGTTTCTGAATCCTTGTTTTCTTTTCTGTAACCTCAGGGAACAGTCATCATCATTGCAAACCATGGTGACAGGATTGACATCCCAGCTGGAGCTCTACTAGAGAACAAAATCGTATCCGGCAACCTGCGGATCCTGGACCACTGAGTCCAGGAGAGGGCACAGTCAGGGCTGGGGCTGCTGTGCCAAACCAGCCTCCTTGTGGAAGAACCTTTTAAGCATTAGAAATCTAAGTACACAGAGGGCCTATGCTTTGTCATCTTCACAGTACCCTGCAGTATTAATTTAAAATTAATTTCTCTTGCTTATCTTTAAGCAGCCACATAAGCGCCATGGATGTGCGTAAGTAATGCTTCAGTCCTTAAAGAGATTCTGTAACTCAGTTAATATAACCTTGAAGTGCAATACTGTTTGTCTTGTGGGAAGATGGACAGATCTTCTTTGATAAGAAGTTCAGAGGCTTGCCTCGACCATTCAGTAGTTTTGAATTGCTTGTAACTGCAGAAATAAAGCTGTGAAGCAATACATGTGGGACAACATGGTTGGCAACTCCTGTGACGTTTTAGGAAGGCACAGTTGAAAACCAAAAGTTTCACTACTGCTAAACAGGCTCTTAAAACCCTGTATTTCATGTGCTCACAACCTGTAGCCCTCTTTAACCCCCCCAAACTACACCTGGGATGTCCTATCCCAGTTGTATGTCGAGGTACTGGGGTAAGGCTGTCAATACCTCCATTTCCGTATCGTGAGAGTGGGAATCATCCGTGTTCCAAACTTGCCCAAAGAATCCAATACTTGAGAAAAAATGCCTCAGTAGCCATGTGTGGTGTTTGCTTTTTCACATCCCATTGAAGACTGGATCTCCTGTTAATATCTTAGTCTTTGATCTGCCCTCTTTTTTCAATAAATGGATCACGTTGACTACACCTATGTTCATATTGTCACAGCCATGTATGTTAATTTATCTTCTCTTGAGTTTCTAAATTTGTACAGGAATCAAAATCCCTGTCCTGATCACTATTGATTTCTTAATGTTTCTCTTGTATTTACATGCAGACAACTTTATTTTATAAGCTTAGTATAACACTGGTATGTATCATTAAAGAAGTTGGTCTTTAAAAACAACTGTGATTTTAGAGCTTTATTTTGACTGACAATGAATGACACGTGTTATGCTACCAGGTCAGCATGCCTGGCTGAGGGCACCACAGGCACACACACACACTGCAGCAGAGACCATTCCATCAGACATGATCATCTCAGGGTTAGGCACTCGACTGGGGTCAGGTACAGAGGGGTGAGGTGAGAAATGCAGGCACTTGAACTGAGTACTGGCAGCCTCCAGTCTGTTAAAGGTAGTATTAAAAACTCCGAAATACACGGATGGCAGCTGCACTCTCCTTAATGGTGCAGCCTTTTATAAGCAGCCTGAAGATTTTAAAATTCTTCCTGCCCTGTTCTTTATGGCCCTGTTCTTCCTTCTGGCAGGGGCCAGGGGCAGCTGGAGGTGGCCATCCTTACACCAGCCTTTTCCCCAGCTTCCAGTTCCCCCAGGAGCCCCACTGCGACCCTGTCACTGCTAAGGAGGGTCAGGTCACTCCTCTCTCCCACAGGGACTTGCTTAGAAAATCCTGTCTTCAGCTTTTAGGTCCTGAGAAATCCCCTGGAACAGGACTGCTCCCTAACAAAGCTGAATCCTATATGTGAGCAATCAAAAGACATTTATTTATATAAAGTTCTGTAAAAAAATAAATTTTAGAACAGCATAGTTTCATAGAGAAAAACATTTTCTACAGAGTTCCAACTGCAAGATTTTTATATTGTACCATCATTAAATAAGGTGGGACACCATGTGAATTTCATTGCACTAGAAGAAATGCAAAGCATCTTTTTAATATAAAGATATACAGAGCATTCTAGACAACTACAGCTGTGTTACAGCTATGTGTTCTTTTGGATTTGGTCCAAAGAAACCTGAGTCTGTTTCCAGAGAGAATGAAAAAACATTGCACAGACAGCTGATCACTTGTTTCTTGCTGAAGGACACTGGAAGGATCTCTCCCTGCAGCTCCCTCTGAGTCTAAGCTCCCCCGACTCTCAATCCTGCCCTTTCTGGGGCTCTGGGCTCAAGTATTCACCTCACCGTCGTCACGCTGCTTCGAAGAAAGTCAGTCTGTTGTCAGAGCCAAGTGACTGCTCCCAATGGATTATCACCTCTTCTGCTCCCAGATTTCAGCCATGTTTAGATCTAAGTCGTTAAGGCCTTTCAGAGCTTGAAGGTTTCCAGTGTAAAAAGCCACATCTGAAGTGACCAGCCTGCAGTGAAACACACAACAAGATCAGAATGTGACCCCATCACATCCACCTGGAGTGCCTGGACAAGCAGACAGGGTTTGTCGAGGACTTTGGCACACAATTGCTACAATACATGTTCAAATACTATGCCTGGATTAGGTATTTTAAGTATCAGTTCAAAACTCAATGCTATGGATGTGGTTTATTTTACAGCAGTGATCATCCATAACAGGATTACTGCTGGGTGTAAAACTAGTTCTAGGGAAGGGAGATCAAACTATGAGTTCAGAAAACTCAGCAGGAATTAGGCATTTAAAACTTCTATTCTCTTGCTGTAATCCCAGGCTTATCTAGACTTAAGCCCCCAATTCCATTCCAACTAAGAATATTAATTATTGCAACATTAACTTCTGTATTCTAGAGGGTAATGATTCTGTGATTCTAAGATTAATGTAAAAGGCAACTGAACACAACAGCTGTGTTGTTTGTAACAGTTTATAGAGAATTAAAATCCCTCAGATACTGCTGAAACATGTCAGGGATCATGATGCTTCTTGCTAGCAAGATGTAGGAACAGAAGCTGCATTTACACAGTAAAAAAGTTAACCAGGATTCACAGGCCTGGATTTTTACTGTTATTACAGAAACAAGCAGTTTAAACAGAATGAGGATCAGAAAACCGTGTTAAAAACCTGGTCAGTGAAGACTGCTGGAACAGCAGCAAGTGCCATCCAGGGTTTGATGTTCCCCTTCTCAAACAGCCCCAGCTTCCTAAGAGATGTGTCTGAAGCACAAAACTGCTGCCATCAGACAATCCTGGGCCAGCTGAGACCTCCTGACTGCTGGGGAACACCCCCAGCATGTCACCAGGAACACCTGCCCCAACCCTCCTCTCCAAAAGGGATCCAGGCCATGCAGCCACAAGGACAGAACAAAACCAAAAGCACAGGATGAAGCCAGCACAGCACCGTGTTTGGGACTGGAAGCCCCAGTGAGAGACACCCTGAGCACATCCAGGGGCTCTCACTTCAGCTGGGGCTGCAGTGGGTACTCCATGAGCTTGGTTACAAACACCTTTGTAAGTACCAAAGGCAAAGGTGGCACCTTGTGAACACACCATGAGTTCAGTGAACCACTTCAGATAAACTCTTGCACAAGAGTTTAGCACAAGGAGGAGTGCACATAAGCAGGAGAAGCAACAATAAACTGGAAAGGAACTAAACTTTCATTCCAGTGACCTTTGAAACATTATCAACTTTCCTCTCTGACTTCTGCAACCTAAGACAATTTTTTCTTGCATGTGGGTAGGCCCATGAGCTTCATTTGCCCTTGCTATGCTGCAAACACATCACTGCCCCCAGGTCATCAGGAACAATTAAAAACTCCACTGTTTCAGGTGACAATCCAACTCACAACAGAATTCAGCCTGCAAGAGGCTTTTCCTGGGAGGTGGGGACAGCAGGCACAGCCAGGCACCCTCTCCTCTCAGGACAGGTACCAGTGACCTGTTTGGGGATGGAGTGGGCTGGGACAGGGAAAAGCTCTGGAAACATAACCTGTGTTTCAAATCTAGTTCTTCTCTAAAAACCATTCCTGCAGAGCTGCCCACTGCACAGATTAAATGCTGCTTTCTCCTATTTTTACTTTGCCAGCACCATGAGTCACCATCCATGTTTCAAAACTGCTTCAGGAAATCACACAATTCCTGCTAATTGGACTGTGGCTGCTGCTGTCACACAAAGGGAGAGAAAGCAATCCATGAGCTGAGGACACCTACAAGCAGGTTTCCAGTTGGACAATGTCCACCTTCCAGTCTGTTACCACGTGGATTGCACTCCTAGCTCCTGTGGAATGGCGCAGGTCATGTAAGAAAGCTCCAAATGGGACATAATAAAACACAGAGCTGTGATTCTGCCATCATGACTTTCTTGCAGAAGACAATGCCTAATTATTTAAAGAGTGAAAGAGCCCCAGCTCACCCATTCAGAGGTCCTCCATCATTGACCACATTGAGGTGGGCCAGCTGCCTCTTCAGGTGGAGTTTGTAGCTTGCGTTAATTCGTAAAAACAACATCTGGAAGAAAGCAGAGCAGCAGAGTAAAGAACTGTGCCCATGCTCACATGGCTGCCTCCAGAGGGGAAACACACTGCCAACACCCTCAGTCACTGACTTTTGGCTTTGTTTTTGCAACTCATGTGGTTCTTTCTTCTGCCAGTGCTTCGGCCTCACCTTCCCGGCCACATACAGGACACCCTCACCTACTCATTATGTGTGGCACTTCTCTGGAACATGAACTTTTCTCCTCTGTTGTCTGAAGTATCTAGCAACTTCTACTAAGCCTAGAAGATAACAAATCTCTTTCCTGTGCTAGAAGAGACCATTTAATTCAATGTGAAAGAGAAATGATAACTTGTATTCAATGACTGGATCAGTCTTTCCTGTCCTTAAGATTTGCAACTCTGCAGTAGCAATGACTGCAGCAAAAGCACATCTGGGTCCTACAATTTGGGTATGTAACACATTTAGGGACTTTGGGAAGCCACTGATTCTGAGCAGTGTTACAGAATAATCCTCTCAGAGGGCTGCACTCAAGCCCTGAAGTGTTACCATTTCCATAGCATTTCAGCACTAATTCCTGGATTGCCATCTCTAGACATTAAAAGGCAGCTCAAAATCCTGAAATTCTTTTTGTGTGCCTCATCATTCTCCCTACACACTGGAATACTTCCTTCAGCTCAGCCCAAGCTGTCCTTGTGACTGCTGCCAAGCCCTCTAATGTGTGGGTTTCACCAGGACTCAAAAAAGAACTCCCCTCTCTCCAGATAAAATCTCTCTTGTTCCCAAGTCCATGGGCATTTGCAAGCAAGCTGTGAGATAAAGTTCAGAAATAACATTCACCTGAGTTTGCTCCTCAGGAAGGAGATCATATATAGCTTCATGCATCTTTGCCATTTGCTTGCAGATATTCCTGAAGCATGCTGAAGGAACAGGGGCTTTCACTTCATACTGGAAATAAACACACAACCAGTTAACTCCTTTCTGCCACTTTAGAATGGTTTATGTAGGAGAGCTCCAAACAGCCACCTGGGACTCTGCTTTGCTAATAATGTCAGGAATCAAGATCCATTTAGCACACCACAAATTAAAAGGGTGGCTGGGCATGATGTGATCCAGCCAGGAACTGCAGATGCAGGTCCTGTGGCTGCAAGCTGGCCCTCTCCTTCAGACTGGTACGAGCCAATGACAGACAAGCACTTCTGTCTCTCAGAGATGTGCTCCTTGAGCACTTCCCAAGAGAAAACTGCTTGTCTAGGATCATGCACATCTAAATTTCTGAAGAATCAAGGAAAGGAAACCATAAACAAATGGAAACTCCTAAAATCACATCTATCTGCCATAAAAAAAAACCAAAAACAACCACATCACAACACACAAAACCTCACAAGAACACCTTGGAAAGCAAAGTGAAAAAAAGTCCCTTCTCCCAGTGCCTGAAACCCAAGAAACAAGGCACTGGAAAAACACCAGATGGCCAGAGATTTGCTACAAAGGGAACAGGATTCTTATGTCCCCACTCTGGATAGGGAAGATCTGAACAGAATTTCAGAAACACTGAAAACCCAGGAACAGTGAAGTCAGCTCTGCAGTTCCAGGTGGAGAGGCTGTGCCATCACTGGTAGGTCACCTTTGGGAGGGTGGCATTTCCCCTCAGAGCCTTGCACAGTTCAGGAAAGAACTGAGTTATTGTAACTACATAATTTGCAAACAGATTGGAGAGGATGCCTGCTTTTATGGGTCTGAATTGTGAAAGAGAACAAAGCTTGTCTGAGCACAAGAGAAAAAAAAAAAAAAAGAAATGGGGAGTTTTGCGAAAGTCTTTAGAGAAAATCCAAACCAATGAGCTAATTCTGACAGGAGAAGTAGCAGAAAAATAACGATTTCTGTTCCAGGGAAAACCACCTAGTGTGAGGGATCAAGCATGCCTCCAGACAAGGAAGTTAAGCAAGAAATTGTTTCTAATTTCCTGGCACAATGTTCAGCCAGAGGGAACTGGGAGGCTGCAGCATTGGCTCTTGCATGATTACAGCCACACCCAACTCTTCATCCTCAGGGGGGAAAGCAACAGCCTCAGGAAGAACCCCAAGATCTCCTGGCCATTTTTATCTGCAGCTGAGCTCAACAGCTTTAAAACCACAAGGGATCAGAAAGAACCTCACAGTTCTTCTGTCCAAACAGTCACAAGACAGCCAGTTCCAAGAGAAGCTCAGAACTTGCACTGAATTTTTTCCATTCATGGTAACGAACGAGCCTTTCCCATTTGTTGAATTTATTATTTCCACTGTTCAATAACCCCATTCCTGTTGTATTTCCCTGCCAAAGACAGCTGTTGGGAAGTGTCCATGCTGCTGTGAACTGCCTTGTCCCAGTGGCACTGGGTGAGGACAGCTCCCACGCCATGGAGCTCCCAGGGGAAGCACAGGCTGCAAAAGCAGAAGTAACTTGCTCATATTTCCCAGTGCCAGGTCAACATCCTGTCCACTGCACCAACTCTTCATCTTCTAAAAGCAGGAATTTCTGGGTTTGAAGTGTGCTGGGCACCCACTGCTATGGAACTCACTTGTGTGGATTTACACATCTCAGAGCCACTTGGTGGAACTGGTGAAGTGGTGACCACTTCATCCAAAGCACACTGAAACAGCTGGACTCACAAGAACACCTGAATCCAGGAACACACTGACATTGTATGTCATCCAGGTACTGACATGTCTACTTGCAAATGTCCTGGCTTTATGCTCTTCACAGCCCTCAGTGCCAAGATTTCATTCTTTAGGAACAAGATGGGCCAAATGTTGGCATGTGCTAGGAATGGAAGGAAATCAACCATCCTTTGGTCCTGGACTCTGTGGGCTACATTCATGTGGGCCAAGCACTGTCACTCAGCCTTTAAGAACTCTACAGGACAGGAATAGTCCCAGTTCACATCCTGTGCCCCAAAGCTCCCAAAGGGACAATGGGCTGTGAAGATGGAGAGTAAGGGATGAGTTCTCACTAACTGCCATCAAGAACATAATCTCTATTCCTGCTTTTTTGTGGGCTACACTTGTTTAGCATCAATAATGTAAATTCTTGCACTTAATCTTTTATTCTCAAGAGATACAGTGGCCAAACAGCCATGTTACTTCACATAACAGCTACTTTTATGTGGGACAAAACCCTCAAAAACCAGCAGACCATTTTGGCCTTTACAGAAGAGCATAAACACATTTTTTAAAAAAGAAAACACAATGGGAGTGAGAAACCCCAATTTAAATGCTTTTGCTTTTTCTTTTTTCACCCTAAGTTTAGGCAGCATTACTTGACAGAGCAAAGAAACAGATGAAATGAAAAAGCACAACATGAAGTAACAATAAAATAACAGAAACAGCAAGCAAGACAGAAATACTGACTGTTGCAACTGCCCCACTATAGCTCTCAGCAGCCTGTCCCCAGCCTGTTTTCCTGTGTTCCTCATGAGCTCCCTGAAGGAAGATGTTGGCCCAGGCCAATCAATCAAATCTGTCACTAAAAAATGAATTTATTCCTGTCATAAAATAGCTTATTTTTTCCCCCAAACCCCTACGATCCAAAGCACAACACTAAGCTTTAAAAGGCCATGTACTTTATGTATCTGTGGGCCCAAAGAGGTGTCTCAGTGTGTTCTACCCTGAGGTGAGTCAGAGCAGATCCAGCCCAGGACCACACTGCAGCACAGTTCAAACACCAAAACACACCAGGAGTACTAATGCTGCTCCAGAGCAGGAACTGCTGAGCACAGACCTCCAGTCCCCAGGCCTGCAGCCCAACAGATGGGCTGGTCCTTCCCCTCCAAAACTCTTCTTCCTCAGCACTTTCCTGCTGTTTCCTCAGCTGCTGGAAATGCTGCTCTCGCCGCTGGGAAGAGCGGGAAATGGGATCTGCAGAGCCTGGCTGCAGACAAGAGCTGTCACTGGCAGCAGAGCACTTCAGTTCCTGAGCACTCGAGCATCTGTGCTAGCCACAGCATTGCTGCTCCTGCTGAAGCAGCCAACAAAACATTTAATTTTTCTGGGAGTGAAGGTGACTGACATCCAGGTGGCAAATGTGAACACAAGACACATTCATGGGAACAGAAAAGAGCTTTCCATCTTTATAGTTAAAAGAAGTTCAAACTATTCCTGGTTAGGAAAGTTTAAGACTCCATTTGAAACATCTAGACTGTATACAGTGAGACTTCCAGTTGCAGTTTAGAGAGTGTATAATTATTTCCATAAATCATTACCTTGGATAATAGTTTGTCAAATAAGCTATCCATTATGGCAACGAGCTTTGCTGAAATTTCAGCTATGTGGTCGTGATAATCCTGTAAGGGAAGAAAGCAGGTTTCATTTTCTAGTGGCATTCATGTTCTTCAGAGCACAGTTGAAAAGCAGAACTTTGTGTTTCAGGAAATGCCAGAAGAATTACCTTTGTGATGTGGTCAAAATGCCTGAGCATGCTGAACTGCTTCGGCTGCAGCCGAGCTTCAAAATGAGCCCTGATGATGGGAATGTAGTGTACGATGAGCTGGAGGCAACGTGAGGAAAGGGCTGTGAATCCAGGAAGAGAAATAACATAGTTATTACACAGGAAGAGTAATTTCTGTATGGACTGTGTCTCCTTTGACATAAGTAACAGGTCTAACACAATTTCACACAGTGGGCTTTTGTCAGTTTTAAAAGCACAGAGGTGTATGTTTGTTTCCCTGGGAACCTCCAAGTGAAGATGCCAGACTGGTAGCTGGCTGCTCACACCCAGCTTTGGGAAGATGGGATCAGGGACTGATTTTACAAGAGCCTTTGGCTGTTTACTCGGCATTTTGAACCCTGAGCACAGGCAGACATCGGAGAGATCTCTAAAGACCTGACTCATCAGCTACTTAACCTCAGCAACCACATTCTCAAGGCAGCAATGTTTCTGCTGCAGTGGTGTACGAAACACCCTGCCCTGCCAGCACTGACCTGCCCTGAACCTGCTCCTGCTGCAGTGCCAACAGGATCCCAAAGAACCAGGCTTCTCCCAACTCCAGCAGAGCCTGAGCCAGCAGCAGGACACGCATTCTGCAGCAAAAACTTGACCTAGCTGTGGCCCACAGCCTCTCAACCCATTTTCATCAGGCCGTTCCCTTTCCAGAAGGGAAATGCAGACTGGTAATCTCACCCTGAAATCCAGGAACTCTAAGTTTAAACACCTGCCCCAACCCATCAATCAAAGGCTCTTAATTTTAAGAGAAAGTTTAAAACTATACTCCAGGCAGGTAACTGGCAAGGTCTTATCACCCTCTGTGTCCACGCACAGCCCCACAACTCAAACACAGCTTATCACTGATATTTTTCTGCACTTGGGTTTCTTAATAGGCAGGGGAACAAGTTTTGACATTTTAAATACAGAAATCCATACCTAGGTTTTTAGTAGTGATTGTTTTCAAGCCAACAACTTGTAATGCACCGGCTCCAAGCACTAATTGGCAACTTCTAGAGTTGAAATACTGTAGGAAAAAAGGAGGACAGTGAAAATGCATGTTGACTCTTTATCAACTACATAAACCCACAGTTCAGAAACACCACCAATAGAATTTTGCAAGATTAAGTAAGTTATTATGAAGGCCAGTTCCAGAGTTTCACTAGTTTCCCTCAGCAGAGTAGCCATGTAATATCAGAGTGGAAAACACTAAGACAAAAGGTTTCTGCTCAGGCTCTTGACCTTCTCCACTGCTGATGTTAAAGGAAACTTGCAAGCACTGCCACTCCCTCCTGCTGAGGTGACTGAATCTACATTTGTTACATTATGAAATATTGGATTTAAGAAATGATGCACAGCAGATGAAGAGCCAATCCTGTAAGAATTCCAGGTATAGTGGACAACTCATGCTTAGACTTTCCTAACTTACTTCCAGGAGAGAAGAAGCTATCATTAAAAGCACATAGGCCAACAAAGCCTCTGGACATTAAGACAGTTGCTATCAGCATGTTCTGTCTTACACTGGAATTCTGCTTCCTCAACCAGCTTGAGACACCAGATATTCCAGACTGGGCCTGCGTGATGCAGCAGAAAAGCCATTGCTGTTGTCCCCAACTCCTGCACTGAATGTAGAGAGAAGTCCCAGGGCACATATTTGAACAGAACTGTCCATTGACATTGACAGGCAAAACTTAGAGAGACCTGACCCTTTCTCATACACCTGAAGATGCAGAAGAAATTGTGACAAGGCTGCCCTGCAGCTTGTGCCTGCAACACAGAGGACTGTCCTCATAAAGACCTCCTTTTTGACGGCAGGGGTATTATTCTGCTTTACAGGTCTCCACAATAATTCAAGAAAAACCCCAAAATTTCAACCCTCTTTGGGTAAAAAAAGGGAAGTAATTTTCTGGCTGTTGCCTGGAGTGAGTCACAAAATGCAGGCCCACAGAACCACCATGAACCACCCCTCCCCACCCCCCAAACCTGGCTGCCAGAATGGTGCATCCAGGGCCAGAAAAGCAACCCAGACCTCATACCACAACTGAACCACAGCTACCTGATCTGGCCTCTGATCTGAGAGAGGCATAACCTACACTGCTCTCAGACAGAGGGCAGGGGCTGAAACTGCTTCATATGCACTTCATCTCCTCCAGAAAATCAAAAACTTTTCTTACACCTCTGTGTGGACTTTAAAGTAGAATCACTGAGCCAAAGGCAGCTGCACCTCACACAGCTAAGCTCCTCTGAGGTATTTAGCTCAGGTTAGTGCTAACTGTGAGGCAAACCTCCAAAAACTTGGTCTGTAAAGGGTGCTGGACAGATGTACTGTCCCCTGCCTTTTGTGGGAATGACTGTTCCCAGATGGTCTGGTGCAAACAGAGCAGCGAGGGAGCAGAATGCCTGCAACAGAGCAACACCTCCTCCTTGTGCCTGCTGGGAGGAAAGCATTTCTGCACCCAGCAGGAAAGCCAGGAGCCTTCTCTTGTCTGCACCACCTGAACAACCCCGGTAATTACAGCCACATGTGCTCAGTATGGACCCCTCATGAGATTGAGGTGCTGGAGCGTGCCCAGAAAAGGGTCTGGAGCACAAGTCAGAGGAGCAGCTGAGGGTGCCAGGGGTGCTCAGCCTAGAGAAAAGGAGGCTCAGGGGGACCTTTTTGCTCTCCACAACTCCCTGACAGGAGGGTGTAGCCAGGCAGGGGTCAGTCTCTCCCTCCACAAGCAACAGGGCAAGAGGGAACGGCCTCAAGTTGCGCCAGGGTTTGGATATGAGGGATAATCTCTTCACTGAAAGGGTTGTCAAACATTGGAACAGGCTGCCCAGGAGAGTGGTGGAGTCACCATTCCTGGAGGTATTTAAAAGATGTGTAGATGTGGCCCTGGGAACGTGGCTTAGTGGTGGCCTTGGCAGTATGGGGTAAATGACTGGATTTGATTGATCTGAAGAGTTTTTTTCCAATCTAAAGGATTCCATGATTTTCCCATACACAGGTGTCATTTCACTCCGGCTGCAGCCACAGCTCAGAACTGCCTGGAATTTCATCACCTGGGAATGCCTTCCATTTTCCATCACAATCAAGTCTAGCTCTTGCTACTCTCAAAGTCTGCTGGCTCTGACAGCTGTCAAACAAAAAGTACAGTGCCAGGACACCTGGAGTGGCTCTACTTGGTTTAAAGTGCAATAAATGAGCTTTTGTTTTTTCTAGCTGTTCTTGACATCTCTCCAATTGATAGCACCTTGCTGACAAATAAAAAAATACAGTCATTAAACTGCACATGATGTTTGAATACCAAGAAATAAACCAAAAATGACAGAGCTAGAATGAGGTAAGGTAAGGAGAGGGAAGCAACACAGATATGCAAATCTGGCCAAGTTTGATGCATCCACTGCTATTCTACCTGTGAAAAGGTACTGCAGTTCCTGAGGAAAGCAGCACCTGGAGAAGGAGACTTTAACAGGAGCAGGCTCAGACAGACTGATTTGCCTTGGATAGCGCTTTTCAAAGGGAAAAATTGTGGATGAATCTGAATGACAACTGCAGGGAGCAGTCCTCCTCCATCTGGTTATTCAAATACAAACTACCAATATGGCAAATATTTAAAGGTCCATCTCCTAGAGTTTATTTCCCCTTCCCTCCTCCCACCTCCAAAGGGTAAAATACTCTTTTGGAGATTGAATCTGTTTATCTTTCATTGATTATGCTCATGTTCAGAGCTCAAATACCTTACATGACCTTTGTGGGCAAAGATACAAGTGAAAACCTTGACATTAAATTAACTGCTAGGCTTTGGAACCTATATAGATACATATATATATGTGTATATATATATATATTACAGTTTTAAGGTGCATTAATGTGCTCCTTTTATTATTGATTACTTATATTACCTTGCAGTGTCTGGGCTTTACCAGCTTTCCTCTTCTCTAGTGAGAAATAAATGACAAAGAGGGCCTGGTGTTTCATCAGCTTTACATTTTACAACAGAACCTTCATCCCATACTATTTTTCATGCTTCTACTGACTATACCTTTACTGATTTGTAAAAGCCAAGGGACTTATTTCCTTCCTCAATATAGATATATATTTCTGTGGCATCTGGGATCAAATTGCTTTTTCTTCAGCAGCATTAATCCTACACCCAGCCTGAAGGACAGGCAGCTATGTCAAATATTATTAGGTGGGATTTCCAATATGCCAGGTGAACAGCCAGAGTTAATTCCCCCAACAAATTGCATCTTTAATGCCTTTAGCTGGAAAGGTTTCTTTATGGCACAGTAGCAAACACAATGATTCTAGATAATTTTTATAATTTATATGAAATCACAAAAACACATGAGCATTATTGAGAGTAAGACATGTTCTCTGCACCCTGCCTGCCCCTGCTTGGGGCTGGGGCACATTTGGAGCCATACCTTCAGTAAATCTGACAGGCGGGTCAGCATGTCAGTGGTGATGGAAGGAATATTATCCACACACTGGCAGTACTCCAGGATTATTCTTATTAGCAGCAATACTGTCCTGAAAGAGAGGAAATAGCCAAATATGTCATCTCAGTGCACAAAAGATGCTGAAAAATCAAGCCCAGGCCAGTCATGTTGATTGAAAGCTACCCAACGCTAGAGATTATAGCACTGAATAAATCCACTAACTGATGTGGAGCAGAAGTGAAACATAAAAGGAGATTTACACAGAGAGAGTTACAACAAATACCCATTCCACAAGGTGGTGTGTGGAAGAAGTATTTTATATGAAAGAAAATTTCTGAAAAATACGTAATGAATGCTAAGGAGTCACAAACAGAGAAGGCAGCTATGAAAAAAAGCACCAAATATTCAAAGATGCTCAACACCTGTAATTTCTCCTGAAGTCAGCAGGCACTGGAGAATTTGGGAGCTACTGGATGGAGTTAAGAAGGCTCCCCACAGAGCAAGCATGCTCCTTTGAATTCAAAAACACAGAAGGCAGGAAAACTGATGCAAGATCAAACATTCAGAGTAGATATTTTAACATTCCAAAAAGTTAAATCTTTCTTCCTTTAGGCAGTAGAGTGCAGAAAGACGATGACAAATCAACTGAAAAAAAACACCTGGCAAATGTTTTGTGAACATGAGGCATTTGTAATGAATGCATTTTATTTGATTAGATGCAATGAAACTGACTGTAAAAGTGTGTAGGAATGAAACAAATATTTGCACTGTGAAGCTCTCAACTGCTTTGCAGAGCTAAATATAACAAGTTTCAAGTGAGCAGAGGTATATTATCAAACACATCATATATTAAGCAAATTTTATCCTTTAGAGCAATGCTCCTACTCGACCTGAAATGCTCTTCAGCAGTGATATCATCTGCCTGGCACAGAAGTTCTCAGCTATCAGATTCTGTTTCCAATTGAACAATGACACATCATCATGAAGCAACTCATAAAATGACAGCTGGTCCAAGACATCCTGTACATCACACCTTTTAAATTTGGTGCAAATTGATGTTAGAACTCTGGGGAATGAGATCTTCCAGGCTTTACTCCCTCTCCAAAAACACTCTCATGCATAATTAATGCTAAAGCCTCACAGTCTCTGGAAACACAGCATGCTTTTAAATGAAAGAAATAAGTGAGTATCATACATTTTAAAATGTCTGATATAACCAGCTTTAAGAAACCACTTTCCAATTCAAAGCAGCCAGGATACCAATAAATAACATAAGCAGCTTCTGAGATGGCCCATATCTTATTCTGAATAAGATAAGCAACCATTCAGTAATGGACTCAGGTATTCTGGTGCTGTCCAGCCTGGAGAGAAGAGGGCTCTGGAGAGACCTTACTGGAGCCCTTCAGTACTTAAAGGGGCTTATAGGAAAGACAGGGACAAACTTTCTAATTTGCTGGTGATAAGGAGCAACAAACAGTTTTAAAGTAAAGGAGGGGAGATTCACACTAGACATAAGGAAGAAATTTTTTACAATGAGAATGGTGGCACACAGGCTGCCCAGAGAGGTGGTGGATACCCCAGCCCTGGAAACATTCAAGGCTGAGTTGGTCAGGGCTCTGAGCAACCTGGCCTAGTGCAAGGTGTCCCTGCTCACTGCAGGCAGGGTAGAAAAGATGATCTTTTAAAGTCTCTCTCATACCAAACTGTTCTAAGAGTTTACAATTTTTGCCAGAGATAACCCAGATTGCAAGAAGTAACAGTATGCTCAGAAGACAAACTTGTATTTTCAGGTGTGTGTTTTCATGAAATAATTGGAAAAAACATTCAAATAAAATTATAAATTAAAACCTAGCCATTCAGAGAAAAAAAAAAGGGCTTTTTAATGTAGCAAAGAGCTTGTAGTGTTTTATAACTGCTGGGAACTAAAGAGAAACTAGTCTGTGAAAGGAGAGGGATTTTTAATTTAAATAAGATTGCTAAAGCTGTTAGCATTCATCACAGTTCTACTCAAAAGTTCTTGCCAACTAACCCACTGCTAAGAGAAAAGAGTGCATCTTACCCAACTGTTGCATATTTTTGTCCTTCAACAATAAGGAATTCAGCTGGCTTTCTTTCTTCAGTAGCTAGATATTTTAGTAAGACAGGAAAGAGTGAGTTGAACTAAAACAAGTGCAAAAAATGCTGTTTATAAAAATGCAGTGTTCACTTGCTAAGGTTTGAAAAAACCCATAATCTTTGTAGCAAGTACTTCTCTTTTACAGTATTTATTAAATAACTGATCACCCATCAAAATTTTTACCACCCATAAAGTTACCTCATTATCTGCTATGATTTTAGATCAAAAAATCTCATAGCCCCACAGGCATTATGGACTTAAACACTCCAAATACAACAGGTTACAAATAGAAGAAAGGCAGAAAAAGCCACTGGGTTTTCTACTATACATTCTCAAGTGATTTGCTGTGTATGTTAATATTTTAGCTTCAAATCACTTTTCCCTCAGGCTTCATAATAGAAGCTCTTACTGATGCAGTTTTTCATGCTAAATTATCTGCTTGAAGGAAGCTGCAGGAAGTTATTTTACAAACAATGATTGATGAACATATTTTGTTGTTATGTTCTGTATCTGGAGTGATTATTGCTTTAACACACTCTGTTATCTGCTATGTTCCTTTTGGGAGGTCAGGGTTTCTCCACCCTGACATCACTGTATTTTCTTTCTTCTAATCTCATGGCATTTTTCTCCCCCTCTCTGCCACCTTTTCTTCCTCTTCTGGATATTCACTTCCCCCCATCACTGCAATATTGGATGAGTATCCCCACGAGGTAAGAACACATTAAGCATTCCCACTGTGCACATGGAGAAGTGGGGCAGGAGGAGGAAAAAGTGACTTCTCTGAGGTCAAATGAGGTTTCTGTGGCAAGGTAAATAATTGAATGAACATGAGTTTTCCCTTCCATGAGCAGTCACATGGCATGCTGCCTTTCATTTGAACTGGCAGTTGAAATAGTGGAAGGAGCAGACTTTGTTTCACTCAAGGAGGGCTGAGCACATGCACGTGCTCCTCAGTCCCTTGCAATTGCTCAGTGGTACCTTGTGGGAAAAGACTGAATTTGTGCAGAGACTGCAATCCTCTACACTGAAAATGTTTGTATAAAAAGGCAGCTCTCTCCCTATGCTAACACTTCTGGGCGTTTTCAAAAAACAAACAGATAATCTTTCAGCACAAGGCATTTCAACACCAGTAATAGAAAAAAAAGAAAAAAAAAGAACAGCTATCAACTTTCTTCTCATTCCCCCCAAAAGACAGTGAGCAAACACAGATCCAGCATCATCAGAATACGTCCATCAACATTCAGCAGCAGAATTTGCAGATGATAAATTAATTTCACAGCAGGACTGCAAGACACACACCTGTTGGTTTTTTTTCAGGAAGAGAAATTCTGCCATCTGACACCGAATCAACGAGGTCCTGGAACTCAGCAGGAACTTCAGCTTGCTTCCAGCGCTCGTTGTCCAAAAGCAGGCTGGTTACAAACACAAAAGAGAGGAGGCTGAGAAAGAAATACCTTGTCTTGACACTTCTCTTGCCTGTAATGCTAAAAAACCACTGGCCCAAACTGTTATGTCAGTCATCTTCATGAGAAGGAGGTGCCCAGCAATTGTCAGCAGCAAAACAGAACAACACTCGGCTGGTCTAGAGATCTCACAATTTGTTCATTCAATCTGTCATAGGGAACCAAAAAGTACACCAGGCAAGAAAGGTCTGTATGAGATCACTGCAAGTGATGTAATGTATAAAAACAGGAAATTTAACAGCTTTTGATGGATGAGAGCAAATAGACTTGATGGATGTTACTGAGGCTGTTCCTCCAAGCAGTTTGGGTTTGGTTTTTTTTTTTTAGAAAACAGCTGAAAGTGAATTAGTCTTAAACCCCTGAAACAGAGCAATCCTGCCCTTCAATGTTAGTTTTGGGTACTTTCTGTAGCCATTACTGTACTTATTTAGGTAACTGTAAAACAATCCAGTTTGAAGAAATCAAGTTATGAAAATAGCAAAAGTCTAAACTAACTGGAAATAACTGGAATTTAATACAGTTTTTTCTGGTTTTAAGTATAACAAGCTTATTGATGTTCTAGGCAACAAAAGATTGTGTTCGGCTGGCATACAATAAATTATCCATGGAAGAACACAAAGATTGTCTACCAAGAGGTACCTTAGTTTTGTCTTCCTCTCCTCATGAAACCTATTCACAAATCTATTGGCTTGACTCTGAAGAGCTCCTCTCAAGGACATGCTTTTCCTGCCACAGATCTGCTCAGTGTCCAAGATAAAGCCTTCCATCAAGCGAGAAAGAGTGACAAACTCGTTGGAATTCAGCTTCTCTAAGAAGCCATCCTGCACGCAAAGAAAACCATTGTGAGGAGACATAACACCACAAAAAATTCAGAGACATACAGAAATAACTAGTCAGCCTGGCTGAGGGCTACTACAGTTTGAAGAGGCACATTATTTTACCCTACATGTGATAGACAGGGTAGACTGCAGTGCAAGCAGCTACCCTGTCACAGACACACATTCTCTGCATGAAGCATCAAAGACAGCAAATCAGAATATTACAAAGAGAAAGAAATAGGTAGAAGAAATCAACACTGCATTGATTTATGTTAACACTAGTGTGCTCTGAGCATTACCATGCAGAGCTTGTGGCAGCAGGAACAGTTCCTGTACTCCCATCCCTGATGCAGCTTCAGAGCCCTCACTAAAGCAGTAACCTGGAAACAAATGCTCACCAAGCATGAGGCACCACCAGCAGTCTGACCCAAGCTCCTCACCTTTGCTCTTGCCATGAGGAACTTGACTGAACGATCGTGGCAGATATCAGAGGCGTTATAAAGTAACTCCTGGATATTGTTTGCCAGCCTGACCAGCTCCAGGTCAGTCAGTTTCATGTCATCGCTGATCCTGTAAATGACAGAACCAGTTGGCTGAGCATCAGTTTATGGAGCAAACAGTATTTCTGCACATAGGAGGAAAGAGTCTTGCAGCAACTGCCAAATGCAGTCAGGTAATCACCCAAGTCAATTTATACAGATGGGATCTTCCAAGCTGCTGTCAAGGTTCTGTCAGCCCCTTGTAGCAAGGAAATGTGTAACAGCACATCCTTTCCTTTTTTTTTTTTTTATTCTGCATCCTATTTGTTATTAACGGTCTAAGAGTAAACATGATACAGCTATTACTGATAGAATAAATGTAATTAACAATTTACTGAGTTAAAATTTACCCAGCTCCTGTGAGACTTCAGCATCACAAGCATAAGACAGACAAAACATGAAACTTTTCTTCTGGTGCAAGTGTAAGGCCTAAAATAGATATTCTGCACTCCCTACAGCCTTAATCTACAGGCTGTCATTCTATTACCTCTTTAGACTTCAGGCTCTTAAGGTGGTGCTTTTTAAAAAGCCTTGTATGACTTGTCTACTGTTCTGAGGCCAGCACTTAGCACAGCTCTGCTGCTCATGGTTCATGCCATCAGTGAAGATCACAATCTTCTGGGCCAGCCCAAGGACTAACAAAAATGACAGAACAGAACTTGGGACACTACAGAGCAGCACCTGGGCTAACATTGTTCTGTGTGTTTTTATTAGTCCCCAAACACAGAGCAAAGGTGCAAACAGAACCAGAAGAGTGATGAAGTAGGTTCACTTTAGAACAAAATTATGCAACCAGCCTCAGAAACAACTTTACTCCTCAGAGGCTCTAGCTGGATGGTGTATTTTTAGCAAACTTGGCAAAGTGCTCCAGACTAGTTTGGATCCAACCCCTTTCCTTTCCCTGCTCTTCCATGTAACCCTGGACACCTCTTCATATTTAATTTCTCCTCCAGCACACGACAGATGTTCAGACATACAAAGGCCTGTGTTTTATGCACAGCGTATTTATTTTAAATCTCTTTCAGCCAGCATTGTCATTTGGTGGGGAAAGTCTATCAAAACTAACAGCTGCTTCAACACATAAGTACAGATACTTAAGGACCAAGCAGCAAGAGCAGGCCACTTGCTGTCTTCCATCTCTCAGCAGGGTAACAAGTGGTATTTCAGTTTTGTTTCATATAACTCTGTATCTAGACATACTGGCTTTTGAAGTGGTTCATGCCCAAGTCCCACACACATTATGCCTGGTTCTTTTCAAAAGATACGTCTGACTTGCAGCCACAAGTAAGGGGTGCATAAAAGTATGCCAGAAGGTTAGAACTCTGGAGACTGGAGCACCTCAGGGCAGCAATCAAAGCACTGAGATGCATGGATCTATTTATTTATTTATGCAAGTCAAATAGTTGACGATGAACAGAAGATTTTTCTCTAGAATTTATCAAGGCGTATTCCATGAAGCCATCTTAAAAGAAACAAACAAACCAGGAAAAATAACCATAGGGAACATGGACAGGGAACAGAAATGCCTGCTAACTGCACGACAAACAATCTGTCTTTCATGGACTCACATCTCTCCTGCTCTCTACACAAGTGGCCTCTCCAGAAAGACTAATGGAGAAGGGGCTCTTTTCTGCAGGAAGTGACATAAATCAGTCCCTGCACCAGTACTTATGAAGGTGAAGAAAAGGCAGATATACCAGTGCACTCTGATGGCAGTCTCTAGGGGGAGCACCACTACGCTTCACCCACCTAAAAAGCACATTCCTCCAAAGCCATTTACCGTACTGCGCGACCAGAAACACCCGCCTGCACCTCACCCCTCGCTCCGGCCACGCTGCCAGGCGCGCACAGGCAGGGCGTTCACTCACATCATCTCTACTCCTCCTGCAGTAACAGAAGAGGACGTGTGCTCCTTGCTGGACGAGGAGTCGGTGGCGCACTCGGGCTCCGAGACGGAGTCGCTGCTGCAGGGCTCGCTGTTGGGGGAGGTGTTCCTCTGCGAGCCCGGCTCGGCCCCGGCCGGCAGCTCCCCGTCGCCGAAGGCGTCGCTGATGAACATGCCCTCGTGGGTCAGGTAGGCCACCTCGCTGTCCACCACGCTCTCCTTAGCAGAGTTCTTCTGTAACGTGTCCTCCAGGTCTCTGGTTTTTTGGTTCTTGTCTAGAACCAAGAAAACCACGCTACGGATAGTATTTAACGTTGCCTAGAATGAAATATAACTTTTGTTACAAAAAAAAAACCACCCCAAAAACCCAGAGCCACAAGCTTGTGCTAAAAAGAGATTTTCTTTCTCCCACAAAATTCTTGGCTTTATTTTCTGTTGTGTAATTAGTATTCAGAGGCAGACCCATTTTTCTGATGGCAACCAGTATCTGATGTTTCTGAGACAGGCGAAAGAAACCTCATTTGGAGCAATCTAACACGTACAAAAGTCCTGATCTAATCCCTAGCAACCTAGAATAGAAGTAATCGAGCAAAAGAGGTATTATCTCTTTGTCACTGCTCTCTTTGTTAGCACTAATCATTTTTGCCCTGGATGCCAATATTCACATCTCCTTTAAATCAGAAGTTTGAACTCTACAAGCAAAACCAACATCTTAAGACTTCAAATGGAAAAGCAACTTCACTTCCTTTCATGCCTGAACTATATGAAGCTCTTTGTAAATGAATGCCTTACCTTTACTCTCTTGAGGAAGATGGTGAATTTAGAAAAAATATTCTTCAGTAAATCAAACCACTGAGGAAAATTCATCATCCTCATCTGGTCTGCAAGCCTAAAAAAAGAGCAGTATTCAGCAAACAGCAATTGTTTGCTGGCCATGATGCCTACTGGCACATAAAGGAAAAGAAAACATGCTTTAAATGGAATTGCAAATATAAGGAAGACTGTGTAGACTTCTACCTGGCAAGCAGTAGACACCATCTAAACAACAGTCATGATCGACACAATATAAGTGGAGTGGGGAAGGAGGGATATAGAATTAGATCATACTATAAGAAAATGAAAGCTTCACATTTACCCTTTAGCTCTTTCCTGGGCATAATGTTCACTTCCCTGGGATAAATATGTGTTACCAGGAAGGTACAGGGTTAACATTTTTCACAAACCACATGGGAGGGGAAAAAAAAAAAAAAAAGACAAAAAACTCCCACATAAAAATAGTTTTCAAGTGTTAAAAAGCAGTGTTATTAAGCCCATTTAAAGGCCCAATTTGCAAGTATTGCAATGAGACCACTTCTGCTATTAAAGTGCAAGTCAGCTGTTTGTGGCAAAAGGGCAGAAAAATCAATAACAGAACAAAAATTAAAGCCTGTAATATACAGTTAGGACCCAAGAGCAGAAGACTAAACACTGGAGAACAGTGACCAAATATCCAGTGTGTAAAAAGGACCCTGGGCCCAGTCATTTCCCAATCTGGGTATGAAATCCATGCAGGTTTTGCAACTCACTTTGCTTAATCAGCTGGACTATTTTTATTATCTTGGGGTAACACTTTGCTGAGTCAAGTGAATCATGAAGCCATAGAAAAAACAGAATTTTTAAGGACAAACTGGAGCTGGGGCCCCTGGAGCTGCCTTGGCTCAAGGCAGGTCCAACTACACTGGGTTGCTCTAGGCCCTGAGCTCTGGGTCAGCCAAAGCCTGCCCATGCCCCAGAACCCAGATTCCACAGCTTCTCTGGGCTTGTGTTTCAGTGTCTGACCAGCCTTTTGGGGAATAGATTCTCCCTGCAATTCAACTGGTATTTCTCATCTTCCACACCGTGCCCACTGCCCTCTGTGGAAACTCTGAGAGGAGCCTGGCTCCATCTCCATCTCTGCTCTGGCATTTGCCTTTGCTGGGCTTAGTGAGGTTCCTGATGGACCGTTTCTAGGGCTAAAGTTGTCTGCTCTCCTCTCTGGATAGCTCCTGCTCTTGATTGTGGGGAAGGAACTTAAACTAAATGACATGTTTTAATACAAAGTCCCAGATTATGGCAACAGGGAATGCTTTCAAGTGGAGATATATTCGAGAGCTATATGCTTCATGTAGTGAGATTCACAGATATTTATTTCAAAGGTAAATCTAAGGTAATATTAGAATCTGAATGAGAAGTAAAACAACATCCACCCAGAGGTGGACAAAAGCAGAGCCTTAAGATGCAAGAGAAACATAATCCTTACTCATAGGGAAATTCAGGCAAAAATTAGAACAGTAAATTTATCTATGCTAAAAAACATACTATCCCCACCCACCACCACCAAAAAAAATAAAAAAAAAAATCTGGCTGCATACTTACTTAACAACCACTTCTGTATCTATTTCTTCTATCTGCGATACCGTATTAACCACACACTGTCAAATTTTACGGGGAAAAAAAACAAAACAAAAGATCTTAGCTTCTTTCTAACCACTGCTGAGTTTCATAACAACCAAGTCAATCCTCAAGTTAACAACGAAAAGTAAATTAAGAAAAGAAAGACATATCTGCATCACTTGACAACTTGTTTCTCTAAAAACAAACATTAAAAAAAAAAAACCCAAAAGAAACCCCCCCAAAGCAACTGGTGCATATAAAACTGGCCAGCTTCAAGTCTCCAGTACAATCAATTTTCATTCCAAACACATCTACAGTTTTACAGCCATTTCATTCATCTCTTTTCCCATTACTTGTAAGCCTAAGGTACAAATCAACTCCACTCAGACTGCAAAAGGACTTTTCTCCCAAATGCCAGTCAATAAACTGAACAAATGAGTAGCAGAGTGTGAAATCATCTTGCCTTTTCAAGTTTGTACAATCCCAGTGGTTACTGAGGGCTGCCACCTCAAACTACATAGGTTTTACCTGTGTTCTGAATAATGGTGGTCAGTACAGAAGCTTCTGAAGAAGAACAGAACCTTGTTCTTGAACTATGCAGTGTGCTCAGTGCTGACAAACCTCTGCTCTTACACTTGTCTGGCAACAAAAACCTACTAAAACTCACTGACCAAACAGCCCAGCAATGTACTTGAAGAGGAAGCACATTTGAGGTGTGGCAAGAAAACAGTTTCCTTTATTAAGGAAAAGCACCCCTAAGAGTTGAGACAATGGGCCACCATACAAAAGCATTGCACAAGCCACACAGGAATACTCAAATCCTGCCTATTTTCCTCATTCAACAGAAATTTACACTGGAATTTGATTAAACGTTGTCTACTATTAAGCAGAGGGGAAACCTGAAAAATCCAACTTAAATTTTCACAGCAGAATGGGAAAAGCATTTTGAGACTGAAAATGCAGAAAAATAGGGAGTGCTACCTGTCTATTACATGATCAAACAAAGAATCTGAGAGGGGAAAAAAAAAGTCTTATTATGATTGCTGATAAAGGCAAGGGAAAAGCCAGTGGAGACTGCCAGGGAGATGAACAGCTTTATCCTGGTTTATTCATTATTTTTTTTTTTTTTTTAATTTACTTCTTAGCATTACCATTAGCAATATGGACTTATCCACCTTGTACAACCAGACCAACAGAACCATGGGGCTGCAATGTGAAAGGGATTAAAAGCCAAGTCTGGCTTAAAACAAAAACCTTCAAATAACAGTATTCAAAAACCAAATCCAAACTTCTAAAACCTAGGTTCCCAGCCCAGTTCACAATGCAGCTGTGAACTGCAGACTATCCTATGAGGATAGGAGATGCCCAACTCAGCACCCATCTCCCAGTCTTCGAGATACAAATCAGAGGGAGTTCATAGCACATCAGAGCATAACTCTTTAAATAATCACCTATCTTTAGGGACAAAATCCCATTCTCACACAATATTCTCACATATGTGGGCAAACAAACAAGTTGAGTAAAACTGAAAGTACCAAACACACATCCTAAGTTCAGCCTAAGATCTGTATGCAAACAAGTCATCACGTCACTATCCAAATTTGCCAATGTATTTCCCCCAAAGAAGTAATCTGAATTTTGTTCAATTATTTGTTTTAGCTGGTTTTACCAATAAGGTTTTTTTGGCTTGAAAGATCCTCTGCCCTAAATGGTAAACCACTACACCAATGCAGAAAAGGATTTGGGGCTTAATTTAAGGTTTTTTTAGAGGTAAGCACTTCTACCTTCTCCATTACTTCACCTTGCTCTCAGAAAAAGGCAAGGATATTTTCCAACCTTTTATCATGTGCCTATGCTAGGTCTGTGTTAACATTAGGGCAAGAAATATTTTCTGTATCATTTGAAGGGAATTAATTTGTTTAAACTGGCAAGTTCTTTGATTCTCCTTTATGTGTTTACACCAAGAACTCTAGGGTTTTGCTTTACAGTGTGTTGGGAGGGAGAGGTTTTTAGTGTGGTTTCTGAGTGTTTTGTTTTGTTGTGGGTTTTAATGAAATGTAGTGTCATGGCACAACTCTACTATTTCAGAGAGCCACGTGTTAAGAGAAAGGAAAGTTCACAACAATGTTAATTTTACAGAGAAAACAGGGAGCTTATGTTACCTACACCTTCCAAAAGTTATTCTGTAAAGACCTCTGTGCTTCAGGGAGCCCTTAAGTGTCTGCAAGCTCAGCTGCTCTGAGAGACTACCAGCCACCAAAAAACTTCATCAGAACTGTTCTCAATAACTAAAAAAAATTATTTACAAGGGGTACAGGAAAGCTTGTCAGACACATTAGAAATGTTTGTCTTACCTGTTTAATTATATTCTTCGCAGTATTAATCATTTCATCTCCATATATTTCATAAAAATTTAGCTTCCTTTGTTTTAGAAGTCCAAATACTAGAGACACAAGTCTCTCCTATCAAGAAAAAAGAAAATTAAAAAAAAAAACCACACATGAAAAATACTAAAGTGAAGACAAGAAACGGTTTTAAGAAATTGCACAGCAGTAAGAAAGTTCGTGTATCAAGCACATAGTGAACAGCATTTAGGTCAATCCAATTCCTCCAGACTAATGCCAAGCTTTGCTTATATAAAAATGTTCCCTGTGGCAATAGCAGCTGAGTCTCTTTCTCCCATCCCCTTTCCTGCCAATTCCTCAACTGGGCTCATTCACAAGTGCTTAAACCTGTAGATATTTCTAACCATGGGTGAGCTTCCTGACACTAAGCACAGCCCGAGTGAGAGGCTGGCAGGCTGCAGTACAGAGGGCAAGAAACCACAGGGCAGAAATGGGAGCATTGCAGTGCTGCTGCCAACCACCACATCTCATGAAATGGATTAAACAGGGCTGAACAGGTCAGAGGCTCCAGCAATTACTAAAGAGCCCTATGGGCAACATCCAGAAAAATCTTTCCTGGGCTAGAAAGTAACCCCAATAGCTTAATCTTCATATTTTTATGATCTTCAGAGGAATGAGGAATATATATCTATATATGTACTGTGAATGAAGCATGCATTCAGAGCGAGAATATGCTTGGTATAAGCACCATAAAAGCATGGGGAGACAGAATGAGGACAACATGCAAATATCAACTTTCACTCCAAAACTGAAATTTTACAACCAAATCAATGAGAATCAATGTTCTTTTCCATTTACATGCTTGGGTTCCTGACGTGAACTCAGTATACATTTCATCAGAGAAAAGAGAACTGATTATTTTGAAAAAATAAAGTGGGCCTGGATTGCAGTTCAGAGTTTAATTAGAATTATTTAATCTTACCAAGCACAAAAATAAATGGGCGGGGAGAGATGTGGATGAGAAGATAAATAGTCTAAAATTACAGTGTTGCTACTACCTGAGTGAATTAGTTGGTGCTAATTAAGTATGTTAAAGATGCAAACATATTCATGAGACAGTTTATTTCAATAACAGACATACCTCTTCTAGAATTTGGCAATCATCTTCTAGGGGTCTATTTAAATCATTGCGAGCATAAGTTGAAAACTCTGCAATCATCATTTTATCTATCAGCTTTTCCAGTTCACAAAGCTGTGAGCCAAGATGCCTAAGAAAAACAGCCATTGAGATATGAGCTAAATAATCAACCTGAAAACGAATCATTAGTTCACAGTTGAAGAAAATAACCACCCAGCAGGAAATTTCCATGCAATCAACGCTGGTTTAATGGGAGGCTCCAATCTTCCACTCCTCAGAGCAGCTGAAATCATGCATTTTTCAGAGGCACTGTCACCTTACACCAAAACATATGGACTTGAATATTGATGCAGGATAAAATTTGGAAGTAGGGCTATTTTTTTTTTTCCTTTGGAATGTGCCAAGTACCTCTCTGCCCAATGAGGTGAACCAGAACTAAGAATACTGTGCTTGTCAGTATAAAGGTGTTAAAAAGAAGGAATACTTCTTTTGCTTGTTGTGTTCCTCAGACCATCAGTCCACAAGCTCTTCCAATTCAAACAGCTGAGCTTTTGATGTGGTCACAGATTAAATCCACATGACAGGATGGCTTTCAGATACCACACAGGAGTTTCGAAATTTGCCATTTTTTATGCTACCCTACATGTAAAAAGTTTTTCCCACATATGGGAGATTTTAAACCATATTTTTCAGACTGTTGTCATGTAGAATCACAAGGGAATTTCTCACATCAGAAATGTCAACCACCCTTTAAAAGTGGGAACTTCAGAAATGTCAAACACTCCATGCTTTCCAACTTCCACTAACAGCTGGGAACAAGTATCTGTAAAACTCAGACTGCCTTTTCTTCAACAAAAACAAACAAACACAGACACTTTGCAAAGGAGAATTAAGAGGAGCAGAGACATATTAGATAAACCTAGATACAAAATGGGGGAGGATGAACATGGCTTTCATTCAGTGCTGGTGTAGCTGGATCCTTTGCTCTCATGGCTTATGACTCTTGGTTCCTCCTCCTTGCAGAAACCTACATGGCCAGCACAGAGCTGAAGTCCATGAACCTTGCTGGATCTGAGTTGAGCAGATTAATTTATTCATTTTAATTTCAAGATGACCAGGGATGTACCTGCTTTTGAAATTGTTGTTCAATTCATTGGAATGGACAAAGCAGACATATTTCAAATATGTAATTTAAGCAAAAATAGCCTGTAGAAAACCCAAGCCAGTTGCATTTCAGAACAAATACAACAAGAAAACACCCCAAAGATTATATTTATAACACCCCAATTATTATAATTGGAGCTGCAAACTGACTGCAGGACTAGGAGCCACAGCACAAAGGCTCTTACTGAGGTAAGCACGAAGATCCTCCTTGGCACCTTATTTCTGTACCTGTGCTGAACTGCAGTGAAGCACACCAAAACCTGTGTCCTCTCAAACCCCAGCTATGGAAACAACAACAGCTCCCAGCACCTGCCCTCACCACTTTGTCCAAGAGGCTCTAGTCCCTAGCAGCCACAAAAATCCCTCCAACCTGAAACATTCAGGAACAAGTCAAACTTAATTCACACTCCAGCAAAACACTTTGGTAATTATCTCTTAACAGGTACCACTCACGCATCAGATACCTTCAATGAACACTGAATATGACAACTTTATCATGTAAAATGATGGCTGTGGGGTTAAATTTCTTTTAAAATACACAAAAGAGAACTATTTTTCCAGGTACCTGTGTTTTACTGATTAAAATACTATAAAAGTATGGTTGGCCAGCATACCTGTGGGGAAAAAAAATCAACAAAACAAAAAACCCAAACAAACGAACCCCCCTCAAACAAACAAAATTACTGTTTCTCCATCACCCCAACAAGGACTGTGAAAACACTGCAGAAAGTGTTTGCACGATTTTTAAGTTAGTTAACACTTTACCTTTCTTTTGTAAACTTAAAAGGGTGAACTTGAAAAGGTTAGAGCTCTAAAAGTTTAATTCTATCCTAGAGTAGTAGCAAGCAGTTATAACTGACACACCATTAATGACATTAACCCAGACTAAAGACACCAATGTATTACTTCACACAATCTTCACAGTTTTTTTATTTTTTGCTATAACTAGAAACAAATTACATTTTTCTCCACATACAGTATGACGGGGAAAACTAATTGATGATTTGAGTAGTTTTCTTACTGCTTTATACTGAATGACTCTGACATGACTCAACTGAAAACACCAAATCCTACAAGCTGCCATGGCAACACTAAAACAAGATGTTGGGGTTTTTTAATCAGATATTTAGTAAAAAAAAATAGTCATTATTTAGAAAATGTGTAATTGCTTCAGAAGTTTCTTCTTAAAATAATAAACTGGGTATTTAACTCACTTGACAACTGCATCATTCTTGCTCAGAATAAAGCAAGAAGATCCCTTTGGTACTTCTTGGGAAAAGCAGAAGAATATTTGCTTGCCTTCCACCAATTTAGATTTTTTTTTTTAAATTTTATTTATTTTTAGAAACATAACATTCTACTGAGAAGTTTTATCAAGACTTCCGTCTTTCCACTGCACATTATTTCTTCACAAAAGCTACAAACACAGGCAATTGTGAGATTTGGAAACTGTCCTGGGCTTCTCAAATGTGCTGGCATTTCTGGTGGGGTACATGACTTAGGCAGTCCTTAACTCACCTTTGTGAGCCTTTACTGTCCAAAGCAGAGAGGACATTTCCCACTCACATCACTGCCTGTAACTACCAAAACCACCAGGTAAGTTTTACTCATAGAAGTTATTCTTTACAGACAAGATGATTATCTACCTGAAGGTAACTCCAGTTCCAGACCTGAGGGTAATTCTGAAACAATGGCACATTCTTGGGACATCAGGCCAATCGACCACAATGACAAGAGAACAGCACTCTCTGCTGACAGAACACACAGGTTACCCAGCTGCAAAACACAGCTGATTCTGAGTGATGCTGTCACAGGGCTGTAGAACTGCACTGACTTGTCACCAAGGTCAATACAAAGGTGACTCAGTCAAGGGCTGTCCACCAGAATCAAGTGGTTGATAGCAGGAACACTAAAGAGGACAAACTGTACTGAGGTGTCTGAAGAGAGACAAGTTACACTTTTTAGATGGTCTGTTTCTAGGGGGTTTTTTAAACAAAAACACTTACAGCAACTTTATCCCAATAATTTCTTATATCTTTTAATTTTTTTTTCATTTTTAATACTTTTTCTAGTACTTTTTCCTGAGATCTTTTCTACATAAAATTTGAGGTTTTTTCCCAAACTAGCTAGAAGGGATGTTAGGATTTCAACAGAAGAGATGGACAAGAACAGTAACTATATAAAGTTCTGAACATTCATGTTGCAGTTACTGAGCAGCAACCATGTTTCCACTATGCAAGCTGTGGACCACAGGGCTGCAGGAACCACATAACCTCTAAACAAACCACCCCTCATCCTCAACTTAGAAAACTTAGCACACAGCTCTTCAGCTGGCTGATGCAAACCTTGGAGCTGATTTTAACCACACACTGCTTCTGCCAGCATCATGCCACACTGGCAGATTTGCATGCACCACTTTAAAACTATCTATATCTTATGATAGCTTATTTTACATCAGCTAGAAGGATTCTACTGTGTTAACACTCCTGCATGTTCCTTTAACAACTCCAGGTCAGTCACTAAAGACAGGGGCCCAAGGTCTCATCCCTGGGGTGCTGCCTGCAGGAGGATTGCAGAACCCCACGTGGAAAACACCTCTCAGCTACAAGCCATGCAAAATGGAAATCCAGCTACAGCTTTGCTCTCATCTCTGCACCCCTAAAACATCTGTAAGCCAGAACACAGGACAAAGCATTTAGATGTCAAAAGTTCATCCCACAGGAAAAAAAAACCCTCTGGCAAAGGCATTAGTCACATTGCTTATGCCACACTTACATTTTACACCTTCTGTATTAAGTCCTTTAAGAATGAATGAATGAATGAACAAAAGTAGAACAAATCCCTTCAGCCAACATAATGTGCTCAACACATTCCAGCTCTGCTTTCATTTTATGTATTTCCTACGTGGTTACCTACCGGAAACTGTGAATACCTTGAAGCTCCTGCTGTAACACCTCTTGTGTTGTTGCTATTAAGTCCAAAGCTCCAACATACTCTGAAGTGGAGAGCAGCAACTGTACTGTGGGCTGTGTTTGGTGTACAGTAGCCATTAACTTCAGTTTATTGTATGCTTTTATACAGTTATTTCTGGTGAGAGACAGTCTTAAAACTCGAAGCGATCCTTCACACATTACTTTATCAATTTTAGAGATTTTCTCTCTAAGCAATTTTACAGCCTGGGAGGTTTTCCTGAGGTAGTCCTGCAACTCATGCTGAGAGGTCATTGCATGAAAAAATGCTTCTGAGCGGAGAGAAATCTGATGAGCAATATTGACTTCCACGATGTCCAGATAATGGCTCAGCTGGGAGGAGGAGGGAAGAGGAAAAACCAACATTATTGTTATGACCTGGAAGCTTTATCACCATTTCAGAATATCTGTCTCATTGGATCATGAGGAAATTGTGCTAATAAAAGTTAAATCCCTTTGTCGTGGTTTAATAACTTCTTTTTAAATTAACTCAAAATTGCTGTGGGAAGGCTGATTTGATGCCTTTCCTGCTTGCAAGTAAAAAGTCAGAAAAGCAAATAAATCGAAAATACCCGAAGTTTTGTACCACATGGTTGCACACTGGCCACAAAATAGGGACAATAACCAGGAGACAGCTCTGGATACTGGCTTGCAAGCAACAGTACATACATGCAGATATGCTATGAAATTTGGGTCACTATAGTTGATGACACTGCCCTGGAATGGTTTTGCTTATCTAAAAAGCTATAGTACCTTCTTTGTAGAAAAATCTCCAGGGTACCTCTGGCTGCAGTTGTACTTTTGCCAAACAGCTGGAATTAGTACTAAGCCTGTTTCCTGTGTGCTGGCACTGTGGGATTCCCAGAGCCAGAGTATACCTACATGTTCAGAACCTGAAATTCAAATTCTTTATGTCCAACAGGTACCAGACCACTGTGTTGGCCTGATTCTTTGACTGTAAAAAAATTGTGTTCTGGCTTTTGCTGAATATGCAAACTCAAAGGACTGAGGCTTTAGGATGCTCATCTGAATGTTAATGCTCAGATGACCTGGTTTCTCAGAGGTGCCAAGCATTCAAACCTCCTGCTGAATTCCAAAAGGCCAACCAGAGATGGAAAGGAAATCAGCTGGAGAATGTTTCCTTCTTGAAGGTATTTTCATACTGCTTCCTATAGATACACTAGGGATTTATACAATATGCAAACCCACCTTTCTTGTTCACATCTTATTTAATCAGAAGCATCCTCCACCAACCAGCTGTGACACACCTAGCCACAGGGAAAGCCAGGACAGATTGACACAGGGATCACAGCAAGGGCTATTACAAACAATTATTTATGTGATTGCATCAACCAAATGCTCAGGTCCCTTCACTGTGCTGAATAAGGCAGAACAAACAGCACCTGCCTCAAAGAGCTTACAATCCCATTGTAGGGCAACAAATGGGAGGTAAAGAAAACATCATGAGGAAATTTTTGAAGTAGATTAACAGCAGTCCAAAAGGCTGTAAGCAGATCTGCTTAAAACAAGGTTTTCAAAATCCTGTTGGAAAATGGTGCCTGGAGCTAGAGACAATTATGGCAGCAGGGTGCATATTTACACATGGTAAGTGTAAACCTCGTGCAGTTCAGAGGCTTTAAAAAGTAAAACAAAAAAATAATTGAGCTCATTTCAGTCATATGAAGCAGTGTTTTTACTCCTCTGCATCAGTGAGGGCTCTGGGTCTGCTTCAATACAAGCCCTTTCTGAGTGTCCATCCTGCTGGTGTCAGGCACATTTTGGGAAGTTCACAGCACATGACAGACATTGCTTTTTCATCTTCAGACAGCAACTGCCCCAAAAAATTCCTAAGAAACCTTCCTTCAACTTTAGGTGTGGTGGACAGCCTAACAAACCTTTGAGTTAGCCTCCAGCAGAGTCTCTCTCTTCTTCCTGAGTTGGCAGGAGAGTAGGAAGACTAATTCCCAGAAATTTGGTAACACCTTCCAGACGATCTCATGTTATTTTTTCCTAATGTACCTCACAGACTCCAAAATTACTCAGATTTTCTAAAAGCATTTTATGGGTATTTGTACTGTAAAAATGACTCATTATGAGAATTTCTACAGTATGACTACATAACTAGCAAAAAAAGATAAAAACGACCAAGAAGAGACTTCTGTTTCCAATATGAGAGAAACAGGTTTCATGCTCTCCTTTGTGAAATGCAAAACCAGATCAGTGCAGACAACAACAGAAGTAAGAGGAATCTCCTAAAACACAATCACCATAGGATTTAGTATTGCTTTTAGCATAGAAACCACAGTGCCTTGAAGCTGAAATTTTCCTGAGATGTTGGTAAATAACAGGTCTTACACAGTGTACAACATGTGCATTCCAGCTTTCCCTTCTCAGGGAACTGCTCCTGCTCCCCAAGAAAACTACTCCACACCTCAGAAGTTCTCCATGTATAGCTGTTTCAGTAAGTTACAGCTGATGTGAAGAGCCAGTTGTTACATTGTATGCAGATTCTTTTTTTCCAGATTTGACAGATTTACTGAGCAGGGAAAACAGTTCTCTTCCAGTAGAATGCTTCCTGCATGATTTCCTAACAATGTGCAGCCTGATGCAAAATGAGCGTTAGCAAAGCCCACAATGATGTCTCAAGAAACACTACACAGCAGCAGCCGTGGAGTTCCTTTGCAGTATCCACCAGCACTGATGGATAACCATAATTTGTGTCAAAGCTGTACCTTTTCTTGAAGTAACTTGGAGGAAGCTGCATCACGATTTCCTTTTCCACCAGCGGTACTAAAATGAGACCATGGTAAAACGGCATTAAATGTTAAGGAATCTTCCAAGGCAAAATCTGGTTTCATAAAAATCTGAAACAGAAAAACAAAAGAAATAAATGTGCCTCACTCACCCCTATATTTTTTGCCCCAGATAAACACATCTCCTGTCTCATAAAGCTAACAGAGACCTTATTGATTTCAAAATCCAGATTTTCATTTATCCAGGCAAACAAGTTCATTCCAGACCTTACAATCAATGTACTTTAAAAGCCTGTGTGATCTGACAAAGTGTTATCTTCCTGAAAGTGGAAGTCACAGCTCCAAAACCACATATGTGTTCAACCACCTGAGATGACGTCAACACTTTGAGTGTACAAACACAGGCACCTTTGAAGTGCAGGTGGGCCCTCTCAAGGATCTGAGCAAAGCTTCTGCACTAACAAGGGCATCCTGCTGCTGATCTGCTCATCCCTGGGGCCACAGCTCCTACGAGGCTGATGATCCAGCCAGCTGTCAGGGTGCAGCAAGTGTTCCCTGGGAGGGAGCAGAGCCTCCAGCTGACATCCTTTAGGCAGGATGTAGCAACCCTACTTGGCACAGGAAGAGTCAGTAACATGTAACATTAACCACACCTCCTGGAGAACTATTAATCTAAAATTCTCTCTGATAACATTATTTATAATTGACAAAACCTTGAGCTTACAGGCAGGCAGTAGAACTCTCTTCCTTTTTTTTATGAAGTGTAGTTTCAAAAGGTTCAATAGGCTGCAGCATCACACCACACTCAAGTCACAGTCTACAGGATTGGCACAGAGATGCTGACCCATATTAATACTCTAACTTCTTAATGTACTTATAAAAAAATTATTCAGACTAAAATGGAATCTGGAGCTGTGTCTTTTGTCAACCTGACACAAAAACTCACATCATATATGCTCCCTGCTTATATGCAGGAGAGCTCTGATCAAGGATTCAAGTAGTTAAACCTAATGTTGTGTTGTACACTAGGCAATATTCAAGCTTCTCAAACTCTTCAGTTTTCCCTTCCTCCTAGACTGGTTAATTCTGCTCAGCTCTGAGGTGTTAACTTCATTTATTTAAAGATGAAAAAAATAATGGTATTTGTGTTATACTTTAAGAGAAAAACTGAGACCATGGAAACAAGAAGGAAAAAACCAACAAAGCAAATCACCCTTAGTCTTTAAATTCTGTGTGTTACAGATCCTCTTTAGAATCACCCCAAGTCATCAGCAAGGACAAAATTTCTACAAAGAACAGAGTACAGGCATATATCCAACACGTCATTTGAGAAAGCTCTACAACAGATCAGAGTGCACAGAAGCCATACCTTAGGTACTTGTTCCAGATCTGTCCTGGATTTATCTAAAATTAAACAAAACACACATAGTCATTCATGAGCAAACAATGGGAAACAATCCATGAGGAAGTTTCCAAGACAACATATTCCTCATAGAGGGGGAAGAGGCTTACAAACTGAAATGAAACTTTCTGACTGAACATAAGGAGAACCTTGATGACAGAAGGACAATCAAGCATTGGAGCAGGCTGCCCAGAAGGGCTGGGTACTTTGGAGATTTTCTGGATATTCCTATTTTTCTTGGTAAAGCTTTGAATGGCTTGGCCTGACCTCACAGCTGAACTGGCTTTGAGATAGTCACAGTAAAGGCCTTCTGAAGGCCTTGCCAACCTGAAATATTCTGATTCCTTGAAGTGCTCTTTTGTCCTTTGCAGTTCAGGTCTCATGCTAGGACTACTCAAAGGAGCTTTCACTTGGCTGCTTTGGCAGTGTCAGTGTTAGCCACACAAAGCAATCCCCTTAGCACTTCACATTCATTAGTGCACTGGCAAGGGCCAGTAAAAGGTCCTTCTAACACTATCCCAGTTTTAATGTTTTGGACTGAAGCTACCCATATAATCACTTTTGCACAGCACTTGGAGATTGGATGCACAAAGACTGGCAAGAAGGATGAACAAGGGCCAGAGTCCCAAGCACTGAGCAAGCAGCACAGCAGCACAAATTCCCATGAGTATGCTGACCTGACAATTGCAGAGGGTGAGAGAGTTGGGCTGGGAAAAGAGTTAATTCATTGTATCCCAGCAGAACTTGAAAAAAAGGCAAATTCAGACTTTTGAGGTTCAGCCAAAATCCCCTGTCCCACCCTTCCTCATTACTTTAGTGGGCATTATGAAGAGGGGGCACATTGGAGGACAAAAAAGTTGAGGAATTTAAAAACAACAAGCCCATGTCTCTGCTGGACAGTCTGTCAACCCTGACAAACATGGCAAGTGCTACCTCAGCCCCAGCTCCCACAGTGCTCTCTTTGGATTTTACTTCATTTGTATCAAAGTCCAAAAATCGATCTTGGAATCATCCTGCTGTCCTCAGCCTTTGGACAGACCAATGCCTACAGGAGTGAAAGGCCAAGTCTTGTGGGATGGAGTTAAAACAAGACAGGAAACAGCAGAATTTATAGGAAATCACAAGCTTCACTTTACCAAATGATGCTTCTACCAGGAGCTGTCCAGCTATGCATAGAGCTCCCAGTTCCTCTGGTGACAGTAATTTTCTCTTTTTAAAAACACAGAGAGTCTTTTAAAATGGATTAAGCTAAGTCTGAAGAAGGCACTTTGATTTTGCAGTATGCAGCACAGACAGACTCATTCTGGAACAGCTATTGCAAAGGAACACCAATACAGAGAAGTCCCACAGAAGGGCTTTCTTTTCCATAGAAGAGGAGGAAGAAAGTCAACTGAAACAACTTGATCAGGAGTAAACTACTGAATCCTTTTTGCTGTATTACCAGTAGACACTGATATAGATAAGACTTACCAAACAAAGATTGATAAATGAACCCTTTTATGCTAACATTTTTGAGAAAGTAAATTAAAATAAATAATAAAAACTTTCTCCAAGTTATGAGTGTTCCCTTTACTTGTATCTTTTTTTTTTTTTAACTTTGCCTTTTGCCTTCCTTCTTGTCTAGTTTCCTATTAGTTGAACTACTTTCATGAAGTCCTGAAATTCAGCCTTCACATGCAGGTTTGAGCTCCCCAGCACAAGGCAGACCAAGACATACTGGAGTGAATCGTGTCAAGAGCCACAAAGATGATGAAGAAACGAGGAGGAGAAAGTGTTTAGACTGGAAAAGCCCAGGGGAGATCAATGTGCTTAAAGATCTGATGAGGGGTGCAAAGAACAGAAAGCTGATTTTTCTCAGTGGTGCCCAGTGCCAGGACAGGAGGCAATGGGCAGAAACTGATACATGAAAGATTTCATTTGAACACAAATAAGTATTTTTACTGTGAGGGCGGTAAAACACTGAAACAGGTTGTCCAGACAGATTGTTTAATTTCCATCTGTGAGATTCACAACCCAACTGGACATTGTCCTGCCATAGGTGGCCCTGGCTGGAGCAGATGGTCCAGACTAGATCATCTGGAGATATAATTTCCCACTTCAGCCACGATGTGACTCTCATGGCAGAGATACAGGAAGGGCACTGCAGTTCTTCACTGAGAAGGCAACAAGTGATACAAATTAGATGCAACAGTTTCAATGAATCTTAAAATAAAAAGCAGTAAAGAAAACAGTGCCAGGGCCACAATGATCTGCCACGAATCCAAACATGTCAAGAAAAGGTTTAAAAGCAGGTAGCACTAATGTTTTGACTTATAAAATACCAGCAGTGATCATGAATATTTCCAAGCCTACCACATATGAGTTTTCAATTATTGTTTCAAAGAAATCACAGCTGTTATTGCACATGAAGATCTCAAGCAAGTAACAATTAGTACATTATAGAATCAACGATGAGTAACATTCAAAACACTTGCTACTGATGTTATAACACACTGATACAAAAAGACACCACTTTTTAATGACCAAAGGAGGCTTTGACTATACCGTGAGTGTGTAATAGTGTCCTGTCAAAGGTACCTTCAGGAGTACAAATATTCTTGCACCTTTCATGAACCTTCTCTCTCTGCAGAAGAGAAAATATATTAGAGAATTATTCTGATGCTTAAAACCCAGAATTTTTTCATTTGAGGCAAAACATTCAGTGAAACACAACTAAATTGTGCAAAGTAAGTCTGGCAAGTTCACTGTATTTTTTTCCTCTTATAAGCTCAGACAAAGTTTGTCCAGGTGAAAGGTACCAAAAACTTCAACCTACAGTGGATGTGTTGTTTTTTTCCTGTATCTTGACATCAAGAGAAAATGAACACAGAAGTTATTGAAGAGGTGTAATAACTTCTCTACATAATGACACACAATCAGAGATCAATTGTAATTACATATACACTTATTTGCTGACTAATCCAGAAGTCACACTAACACACAAAGAATTCTTTTTCATTGTTAAATCAAATTGGATGAAAGTAGAAATTACTTGCACACATTACTAATGAGTACCTTGCTGAAACCACAGATCTTGTTTCATCATGCTGAGCTTCAAATTTTAAACACCATCAGAGATTACAGTGGTGAGAAATTATGTTTCTAAAGAACACCAATGTCAACCAGATTTCTGCCAGAAGCTACATTATAGCTCAAGTCCCAGTTTAAAACCTTCCTTCATTTAGCAGTCACTGCATGAAGCACTAATTTTAAAGGACAAAATCTTAAAACATTTGAAATGCTGGATATGTGAGTTAAAGGCAATAGTTCTGTTGTGGCTCAGTTACTGACAATTCCCTTCCACAGGGAAGACTGTTCCACAGTCTTCAACTATAATTACACAAGTAACACTTCCTACAGCTAATTCTGAACCAGTAAAAAAAAAAAAAAAAAAGTTACAAACCAAGGAAGCAGAAAACAGCAGGAGACTTCTACATGTTCTTTCAGTTAAAAAATAAAAGAATACTACTTACTTACTGACACTTGTATTTTTAAGAGATTGTAGAAGTCTCCTACTGGTCCTGGTGTCCTTAGATGTAGCTTACACTTCCCTGTTACAAAAGAAATCATCAAGATAATAGGCCTCTTTATAGTTTAAGAAGTTCATGTATAAATGTTTTAATGTTTAGAGTGAAGACTCCTAAAAAAATATCTTCAACCCTTGCAGCATGTAGTCATTTGATCCAAAGGTCTGAGAATGCTAATGTTGCATTGTAAAGCCCAGTCCATAAACAATCCTTACAGGAAAAAAAGGATTAACAACCAGCAAGAGTAAATATGAACTGCAAGCCCTGGTGCAGAGCTCAGTACTCAGAAATAAAAGTTAAAAATAACATGAAATTGCCTCAGGACAATTCAGAGAGCATTTTCCACACGATGGGTTCTGAGATTGTAAAACCAGAAATGTCTAATGAAGACCCAGTGAACACAGAAAAAGCAAATTAATTATCAGCTAACTGTACAATGGGCTACTAGCAGGGACAATCTAATTAGAAGAAGGATCTCTTTCTGGTCCCTAGGACTATGTGCATCTAACTGGGGGTTCTTACCGGAGTGATTTCCTGTTGGTATAATGCAAAATGTTCCTTGGTGATCTGTGGGAGGTAGAATGAAGGCGTAACTTCAGTGTCCACAAAGTCCACTCCCCATGTTTTTGTAAAGAAATCAGATTCCCTTTTTGCTAACCTAGGATCATTTAGTGCTGCTGGGAGATTGACTTTGGAATGATAAATAGTCCATCTTTGCTGATCCACAACTAGAGATGGGCTGTCATGTAAGTTATTGGGGTTGCCTGCAGCACAAAAGACAAGACAGTTTGTTAGGGTGAGAAAAAGCTGTAGCTTTTACTAAAATGTGGTTCTTAAGCAAACCACATTTTACCAATTACATATTAAATTACAATTATCTATGCAAATGACAGATGATATTCTCCTTCTGCAACACTTCACCTTGCATTTCTTCTATGAGATTAACCAACTCAATGCTTGAACACAGAAGTGGTGTATTGACACTCATTAAATAGATTCAGCTCAACATCAGCTTGTACTGAAGAGAAAAAGATTCCAACCAAACACATTTCTAATAATCTGATCTTGACCAGAATGACAGCTGCAATCTGTTAATTAAATGTCATAATTCTCAAGATCCCATCCCACATACTCTTTTGTGTAAAAAAAAGTTTTAAGTTGCAACACAACTAAACTTTAGTGCAACACAACAGCTGAACCAAAATGTAGCTTAACAACAGCACCAGAGACTTAGTCCTAGAGATAAATCTCTTGCTTCCTCCTGCAGAAGGGCTAGGATGTCTCCCAGCAGGAATGCAGCCAGGCTCCAAGCACACTGGACACATCTGCTACCATGGAGTATGGATCACAGCTGTAATGTGGAATCATCCAAGCAAAGTCCCACCTATAATGGGGATGTCTTAAAACAAGCTGCAAATAATCTCTCCTGTTGCTCCAACGGGACAGTGGGTGGCATAAAAAAGAATCACAACATGCTTGGAAATACGACTATGGCTTAGTACACTACAGCCTGTATAGAAGAAATACTGACTGGAGAGCTGGCAATGGTTGAGCAAACTGAATCTGTCTTCTCCCTCTCCTGCACAGCAGCTTTACCTGTGGGCTCCTTGGGACACACATCTGGCAGGGACTGCACAGGGCGAAAGCGTTTCGTGGCGTCCACTTCTTTTTTAAAGAAAGCATCACTGCTGTTTGACTGAGGCACGGGTGAAGAACTGTGGCTTGATGCCATTGCATAAAATCACCACTTGATAAAAGCTAAATAGGAAACAAAAGATATCGAGGCTTTAATAAAACTCTGGGGACACACTGTATCAAAACAATGACACTCCAGTATTGTTTTTGACTGCAGTACTTCAACTGACACATTTTAACAACAGGAGAAAGTTTATTTTAAACACAAAAATAAAAGGCAGAATGTAACTTTATAGTCTGTTGCTCTCACACCTGTAGGTTTGGAGGACAGCCTGCTCTCGTGGACAGCACCACTAAAATGTTACATTAGAGGAAAAAAAAAAAACCCACAAGTCTTTCAGGCACTTCTTCCTTTCTTGCCATAGCTATTGCAGCCACCATGCACACATTCACAATAGAATTTCCTCTCAAATATCAGGAAATCTTGTATTTGAATCAGGAAAACTGACAATTCAACTTTCATGGCTGCCTAGTAAAGTACAGTTTATTCCAGCATAATGTATTTGCACAGAGACGACAATTAAATCATAGATCAAAAATCTACAGAGTAAGAAAAATCATACTAATTTTCAGTTCAATTTAAAGATCCCAATTTGAAAATAAATAGCCTTAAAAATTTTACACCAGGGCTGAACTTAATGAGTTGTTTCCATCTGTAAATAAAACTGCATTTCCAACAGAGTATCAGACAGTATACTGTACAACTATACGAGGTCTGAGAGTTTACTAAAACTGTACAGCTCAAAGAGTGCCAGTTCAAAGGGACCCATCTGGATCCTTGCCTCTGAGGAGAAATTAAACACATCTAGCAAGATCTTGGCATTTAACTACTAACCCTTAATGGACACTTAAATTACTCACTACCCTGTGAAGGAGCACTAAAAGATTAAAGGCCAATTTTATCTCCAGGTGCTGAAGCAGGCAGCCAGGGATGGCTGCATCTCACCGTGTCAGCTTCCAGCAGCATCACATATATTACAAATCTCATTTGCAAAAGAGAATGAAAAGGTTCTGCTTTCTAACTGAGGTTGAAGGCATCCTACAAAACAATTCTAAAAGAGATGTTCAGCTATAACAGAGCATCCCAGTGAAGAGGCCCATAGTAAGAAAAACTTACTAGCAGACAGAGAATGGGAACAGTCAGAAGTAGTCAGACAAAAAACCCTTCCAGACACCTGACAGATCTTCCTTAAGTACCATGAAGCATTAATCTCTCTCCCCAAAAAGCCCCACAGAACCCTGTTTCTCTGCTACTTTTATTGCATTTTCATATTCTTATGTTCTTCCCTTGATATTTCCAAAGTAACTTCTTCCTTAAGCTCTTCCCGAATGTTCTGGGGTGGTTTTGTGAAAAATCTAGTATATGATGACAAAACACTTATCATTTTAGCATTCTGAAAAAACACATCCCAGTGCTAGGTTGCCATGACTAAGTCTCCTAAAGGCATACAGTAAATTTATCTCTACTTGGAACTGCTTCAGAGTGCTGTATTTGCAGTTTTTCTCCTGAAAAAGCCTCTGTAATATGAGCCAATCTGCTCTAGTCAGACATATGAGAAACTAGGACAATTTGTAGAAAGAAATCTGTAACTCTTGCAAGCCTTTCATTAAGCCTTTCTCCTTTCCCCTTTCCCCACAACGAAGTACCATCTAAAAGAATTGTCTAGCATATGAATTGTCTCAACTACATAAATCCAAGTGTAGAAAATGCTATCTGTGTGATGGTAGTCAAAGATTTAAAACAAATTTAAAAGACAACTTAAGACTGAAGAGTAGCTCAATACCTCAGCATTTCAAAAACAAGCTCAACCTACTCTTGCACAGATATTTTCACTACTTATCACCATAAAATATTCAGACAAATCTTAAAATAGAATGAAAAGAGTACAATAAAATACCAGCGCAAGGAGTAACCTTCATACTGTTGAGTGGATTTCAACAAGATATAAGGCTTCATGGGCAGAGGCCTTCTTAAGTGGCATGCAATCTGATGCTGCACTAAATTATTCATAGCTAGCAGCTATTCTAGTACCCTCCCAAGTCAGGACCTTATGGATAATTAACCCCAATGAACAACCACATTTGCACAGGGAAAAACTCATCTCTGTACTGCCCAAAACCAAGCACTCCTCTAAATGCAGTCCTTAAATTGGGCAACAAAGTAACTTCAAAATAACTTCAGAAAGATGAAGAAAACTGGGCAATAGTACCTGAATTAAATCCATGTTACAAAGGAATATGTGCCAAGCCAATATAAAGGTGAAAATCCTACCCTACACTCATCTCTGTACACTAATCTTACCCACAACAGAAAAACTTTAATTTGTTCACCAAAAGAACAGCAGCTCCTTGTGCTCCACTACTAAATATTTTACAGACAAATGAATCTATAACTAGCCCCTACATCAACATTTTAAAATACACTATAATATACAAATGTGCTGATTTTAACAAACCAAAAAAATGACACTCAGTGTTAACACAGAACAAAACTTCTGTAGAGTATTTTAACTCATTCAATTTTCCATGCAAGTGAAAGGCAGGTAAAGGCAGTTAATTGCACTCACTGTGCAGAATGACAGGCAGGTAAATGCAGTTAACAGTATTAACAGTGCAGAGTGAATTATGAAATGGTGAGTCCCCCGAGTCTCTTACTTAGAATACATATGGCTGTAGTGAGAATATGTGACTGTGTAACCTCATGACATCTGTGTTTAAATTATATACAATTAAAATGGGTTAGATCAACTGTGTTCTCTCCAGTAATCACCAAAATTTACTCACATTTTGTCTAGCAATGTGTATTAAATTAATGCAATTAAAAAAAACATTTAGAGGTTAGACACAAGAGTAGTGATGGAACCTGGAACCCAAGATTATGGCTCTATTTGCAACATGCCTTCAATATATTACATCTATTTTGTACACACTGTATTAATTTCCTCATTTAAAAAGATTATATTAAATTACACTGTCACTGTAATGACTTAATACAGCTGAAGTTAAATCAAATCAGCCATGGCAACAATGAAAATAGCTCTGATGATCTGAACTGACAGTATTCCTACAGTCTGAGCACATGAAGAGTTGTATTTCAACTTACAGCCCCCTCTTTAAAAACATTCCTGTCCAGTAACGTGCTCAGCAAGTACAATATGACACAGCTGTACAACACAGCGTGGAACAAAACATTGTGGTGATGAGAGCAAGAGCCACACACTTGGATCCTGCACAGTCAGCAGATCTGTGAGCTAGCAATGCATTAATCACAGGAGCTTATTGCTGAGATGACTACGCTGTGACTCTTGAGTTTCGCACCCGAGGTTTCAGCTGTTGGAAGAGAGCACAACAAACAACAAAGTGTATTACTCAGAGGTAATTGCACAGGGTGGTTGTAACTCTGGAGAACGTGCTTGTTTTTCTAAGTATCGGGACTTGCACAGAAGTTCTTCAGAAACTGCCTTCTCATATTCTGAGTGTAATTATTCACGTGCTTTGTTTTTCCAGTATCATTCATAGAATCTGCTCTCTAAATTCTATTTCAGCTTCAAAAATAAGTGACACCTAAGAAGAGACACCCAGCACTCAGGGGGAAGAACCCCCAGGGTTCCAACTGAACATACAACACTGAGCAAGCTTTCCTTTAAGTATTCCCCATTGTCCACAAGGAGCCACCCTTGGACACCAGCAGCCACTTTTCAAGGGGTATGCTCTGCATCCCAAAGGTAAGGCAGGAGAAGTTTCTCTGTGAACACAAATGGCATGCTGAAGTCTCTGCTGCTTGTCATGGCTTTGGCAACCACAGAGTGAAATGAAAATATTTCAAGCATTCTTCTGGCTACCTAACGTGCTTTGGAATAGAAAACTATCAGCAGCTACCCATAAGTCAAGTTAAAGCAAGATATTGCACCATTTCTAGAAGATATGATAAATACCAAAGCTACTTATTAAAGAAAAGCATACCTGAAACATAACTAAAAGATAAAAACGCCCAAGGGATTCCTTCTAGGACCTCAACAGCTAAAAAATGGCTTGTTGTTATTGGCCTAACATATTTACTCTGTCCTCAAAAGTTGAGCTTTCCCTATGTGTTATTACACAGCTCTTTTTGCTAAATCAGCAGGATTCCACCCTGCAACAGCGAAATCATGGTACAAGCAAAGTACACAGCACCTTTGTAAGACAATGTGAGCCAGCCAGACTGCACTAGCACAAGCTTTCATTTTTTTTTTTTCAACCAGCTAATTCCTCAGGCTGAAATTTCCATGCTTGTCATTGGTGCCCTGAGACAGACACCCCTGTCTGCAGTAGGGGAGCCAAGGTTAGCTTGGAGCAGAAACACTGAAGCAGTTTCAGAGACTGAGGTAAAGCTGTGGGAGCTGTTCTGCTAACCCAAGCTGTTTCTGAACACCTACTTCCACCCTGAGGTTTCAGAGGAGGAAGATGATGACTGCCAGGGGAATGACGAGGCCAGAGTCAGAGGAGAGCTGTGGCTTGTCCCCAAGGCAAGCCACCTATATTTGGAGCACACTCCAACATGAAACCTCTTCACACAACTTAGAGAGGAGGCCATATGAGCCTGGCCTTTCTGAGAGCCTAATAAATATATTTGTTATCACAAACAAACCCGTATTTGAGTGCATTCTGCACACCAACAGTATCCCCAATCTCATGGGCTCATACTGAGGGTGTACCTTCTCTGCAAAGTTAGCATGACTGGTGACCATCCAGGTTAACCTTGCTGGGATGAAATCAACCCAAACAGGAAGCAATGTCTGAGTTATCTGCACTTCCCATCAGCCCTGCTTAGCCACACATGCTGTTCTGCTCCAGCAGATTCTGTAATTCCTCAGACTGTGCTACTTTCCCAGCAAACTGCAGAATGGGCACCGTGGAAAAGCAAGAGCACTTGAATAGCCCAAAGAGTAATGCCACCGCCCTCCCCTTGAATTGTCTCTTTCATAAGGCCATCTCAAAACACTCTCCTCAAACAGGGAAATAGGCAAGAAAAAACAGTAGTGACTCCAAAGAAAGAGCAGAACAGCTGCAGCCCCACTGCAAAGCACCATGGGTAGCCTACAAGGCCAGGATAAAACAACATCTGACTTTCATATTATCACATTTTGTACTGGTTTTTTCTGTCCTTCCCAGCTGTACCCACATGAACTGCAGATTAAAAAAAAAAAAAAAAAAAAGAAAAAAGCTTTAACTGAGCTTCGCTTCTTTAAAGGCCTTTAAGATCCTCTGAAAAGAATTACAGTAAAATGTCCCATCACTGAATAATGTCTTATTACTTAAAATAATCCACAAGTGTAAACATTTTGTCAAAACCTGGAAAGCAATTTATCTCCCTTTAGACAAACTGTCTGGAAAGTAATATTTCACTTTCATTCAGGTACCAAACAAACAATTATGTGAAACACTTGTGATGTACCCACTGTAGCAAATGTACTTCCTCTCGTCTGGAAACCCAACCTCCCAATGCTGAACACTAATTTGAAATCAGAAGGCAAATTCTGTGCTGGAGAAACAGACCTACCTACAGCTATATTTAGGTCATTATGCACCCAATTCTTCCACACCAGAGGTGTCAGAATCATTCAGAAACAACCATCAAAGCAGTAAAAAAACATGTCAGAAAAGGCCTTGTGGTTAGTTGCCCACGCCATCACACAAGATGAGAGCAAAGTCTCTTTGTACCCTTTTGTCCAGGCATCAGCATTACTGTGTGCATTACCCCCTTGGAAAAGAGTGAAATATGAGCATGTTACAGAGCTCCAGAGAGGCCCACACAGCTGAACACAGACCAAGGAGCCCCAGCAGGCATTCCTGCTAAGAATCTGTCAAAGTCAGAGACTGCAGAGCAGTGACATGTGGAGAAAAGGCAGAAGAACTGCACCAGCCCCAGCAAAAACCCCAACACTGAGGTGACAAAAGGAGTCTGACAGATGCTCACAGCAATTTGTGTCAACAGCACGATTCCCTGCACAGCCCCTGCACTTGCCATCCTCAGCAGGGCTAGGCTCCAGTTGACCATCAGAAAATAACTTCCTAAAAATGTGAATTTTCATGGGAATCGGGAGCCTTACCCAAGTCCCGAACTGCAAGTGGGTATGAGGGAACCAAACAAAAATATTTCCCAGTTTGACATGGTGCACAAAGCTGCAACCAGGGACTAGCAAAAAGCAGGCCCAGTGCACCTCCTGACACAGGATGCCAGTCCACTGTCACTCTACAGGGCAGGTACTCTGCAAATAAGACTATACAAACTTTAATTTGGTGAGCAACAGAGCGTGCCATCCATGTTTGTTGATAGTCCTTGTGGTACTAATACCTGCCCAACAGAAGATCAAACAAAACTGAACACCTCTATTCACATCATTTCCTTTCCATCCCTCAAACAGCTTCCATTGACAAAGAGAATAAATAATTCCATGGCATAAAACTCAGTATGGTCATGTTACACCTAGAATGCAAAAAACCAAAAGGAAGGTCTTACACTTCCAAAAGGAAGGTACAAAAATGATGGAAACTCTCTAACATATTGCAAAGTGCCAGATATGCTACTCCAATTCTAATAATCTAGCCCTAACACACACCCACACACATCCAAAATGGCCCCTTTTTAAAATTTGAGAACCAGATTGATAGAGAAAAAGCTGGGATATTTAAGCTGTTAGGTATGAGTACTTTGGAACATCTCATCAGTACATAGACCTGCCAGTTTTGAGTACAAGAGAAACACATTAACAATTCTTTACCTTCTGCAGGTAAAGTGTTTTTTAAACAGTTCAGGTGATTTTTTTTTTTTAAATCTAGCACCTAGATGAGGTGGTGGTAAATATGATTTGGACTTGCTTGTATGAGATCCTAGAAATATGTATGTAAATCATCCACACTCATGCTCACCTGCTCACTCTTTCTGCTCCATTCATAAAACAAGACAAGGAATAAACAAAGTGTGAAGAAAAATAAGGAAACCAAAAGAAAACTGTGAGCCTCTCAACTGGAAGGATAATACGATGTTCACTGGCCTTTTCTCTCTTCTTCAGACTCACAGCTCCTCATTTCCCCCAAACTCTGGAGAAGGAAAGCAGAAGTGGCTTCTTCACAGAATTGCTGTCCCAAAAGAAGAAACAATACCTACACAATCATGATTCCATTTCCCAACCTCTTCCTGCTCAAACTGCCAAAGAGAAGCCTGAAGTCTGCTTTCCCCACTCCTTTCTAGTGGCTCCTGACATTTTCCAGGCAAACAATATCTTTGTTCAACGTCAGAAGTGTGCATCTCCTCCTCCTCCCATGAAGTTTGTGCATGTCAACAAGGCAAGATTCCTGCACACATGCCAGACTCCCACAATAGAGAAAGATGGTGCTGAAGCCAGAGGGACACTTGAGATGATCCTATTGCTGGAAATGGGATGGGAGAGGTAGAGATGCTTCTCACTGTGAAACCTCCTGGCCTCACTGGAGAGGCTGCCCAGTGACTTCTGCGTGAACAGTTTGGATCTCCTGTCAATTAGTCCATTTTAGGCACTGTTCTCCTACCCAACAGACACACCAAAGGATTTCCAGACCTTTTGTCTGCACTACAGTTTGCGAAAGAGTCCCATTGACTCTCAGGTCACAACAGTAATTACTGCAGCCACTACAACAATTAACCTACTGCAGCTGGGTTTTTCAGTAAAAGAGTAATTTCTCGCAGGGTTGCACAGCAACAGCTGCACAAGACCATAGGATTTCTCATTCAGGACTTCATCAGTACAGGTAAGCCAGTAAAGTCAATACACCACCGATGCTAGAAACTCAAAAAACCCACATATATGCAAATCTGCAGCCTAGTAATTACTCTGACACACCTTAAAATAGGCATTCTATACTTTTTTACACTGGATTGTGATAACTCCATGTCCTGCAACAGAAATCCCAAGTATTTAGAGAATATAAGAAAAATAGAGAAAAAAAAGGGACTCAGCAATGTACTAAGGCCCAAACTGGACAGTCAGAGGGGAAAAGTTTCTGCTGGGATTGCAGAAGGTTGGTATTTTACACCCCCCATATGTGTAATTCTCTCAACATCACACACCGTCTTTGAAAAATTACGGCAAAGAAACGCAAGACATTAATCTGCCCGTCACACAATTTAAGGACCATCTACAAACCCAGGAACCACGGCATTCCTACACGGCTTATGGAAACAACAAGCCCTTCAGCGTTCCACATCCCAGCCCACCCTGGCTGCCATGCGCCAGAGGAAAACACTAAATACTTGCTCTGAGCGTTAGCTCCCGAGCCGGCCATACCTTACGGAGAACACGCCAGGAGTATCTCCCGGAGGCCGGCGTCATATCTCTCCCCGTGGCATCGTCGGGAACGCCGCCGGGGACCTGCGGGACGGTGACCGCATGAGGGAGGCCCGGCCTCACGCCGACACCTCCGCACCCTCCCCGCGCCTCCCGCCGGGCACCGCCCGCTGCCCACCGGGGGTTACCATGGAAATTCAGCACGGGGATCCGCAGGGAAGGAGGGAAAGAGGCCCGCGGGCAGCCCCGCCCGCCCACCTCCCCTCGCGTCCCTCCGCTCCGCCGCCCGGCCC
>VXBQ01006432.1:15592-48572 GCA_013400175.1 Phainopepla nitens | reverse complement strand
AAAAAAAAAAAAAAGCATGGGATTTTTGGAAAGGATGAGTTGACTCAATTCCTTTCATCAAGCACATGACAGCAAGCTGCAGTTTTTAGCTTTGCATCCAGGCAAGTTTAGAATATCGCTGCATGCATTTGTTTTGTTTCAAATCTTCTGGGATCAGCTAAAAATATTATTTTGGAGAGATGTAGATATGGAAGCACTGAAGTCTTCATGTTCTTCCAGCTCCTAAATTGCAACCAAAGGGAATGACAGGGGTAGATCCCAATCATAAGATGGTAATATTCAAAAGTTAATTAACAGAGCTGGGAAGTGGGAGGTGCTTAGACTCTGAGCATGATCCAGGGAAAGAAGAGGATCCCTTCAGCTCAGAGACAGGCTTTACACAAGACTCAACTTTTGTGAGCTGTTCCAAAGAGCCCAGGAAAGTCATTGCTCTTCCCTCATCCTTGACCAGCTTGTTTTCCAGCATTTTACAGGACAGACTGAAGGGTAACCCTACCTATGCTGAAAACTAGGTGACCAAAAAAACCTCAAAATACATTTTGCAGGGCCTGGGTGCAGCCAAGATGGTTCAATGCTTGAAAAGTCACATATTTTAATATAATCACTTAAGGAAAGGCATAATCACAGCAAACATGACTGAGAAACTTTCAGATAAAACATTTGCAGAGAAAAGTGATTTTTTTTTCCCTTTGGAGGGGTGTTGAAGCAGAAACAAATATAAGGGTCAAGACTATTGTATAAATAAGCAGAGAGTTGATCTTGGGAGTGAGTAGCAAAGAGAACACACATGAAGAAGCTTCTCCCACTGTTTTAAGTGACAATGTGAACTATCATGTCCTCCCTCCTCTCTCTGTGCTGCTCCTGCTTCGTGCGGCGCTCACAGGGACTCCTCAGGGGTCCGGCGTGTGCCATGCCAGGGCTGGAAGAGGGGAAGCCATTTCAGGAGACCTTTCCACTACAAAAAGGAAAAACAGACCATCCTGGTGTGAGTTCTAACTCCAAAGACCTCCACTCTCATTGTTTTTCTGGAAGGCAGCAGATCTCAGTAGCAATCTCAGCACAGAACTGCTACTACAGATGCAGATGAGGTAGAGGAAGGAAGCCAGAGCAGATTAATAATGTACTTCTGCCTCCAAGCTGTTTAGTGACACTACATCAGCAAAAATATTCAAAATAAAAACACTACAATATTGCAGAGAAGTTGCCTTTGCAGTAGGAAAGTCCTTCTTTGAGTTGATCTTGAGGTCATTTGTACTCCAGTGAAGTATCTCAGCCCCCTGCACTGCAGCACTGGGCTCTCAGCAGGACTGGCAGAACCCAGGATTTGCTGGTGCTTCACTGCTGCCACAAACACATCCTGGCCAGCAGAGCCAGGCAAACACCACAGCCAGCAGAGTGATGTTGGTGCTGGTTCCCAACCCTCCTGCCAGCCCTGCAAGAGGGGCAGTAGGACAAGGACTGAGAGCTGGGCACAATAGCAGCAAACCCAAGAGTGGCAAGGAGTAGGCAGGGAGCTCCCAACTGCCAGAGCTGGCACTTTGCCTCTGGTTACTCATCTTCCCTGGAGCTTAGCCTCGAGGAATGCAGGGTGATGCCTAACCTGATCCCACACGAGGGCTTGTGCTTGGGCAAGGCAAAGAGGACCTGCTTCTGCCAGCACCTGCTCACTGTGACTGCAGAATGGGCTGGAAGGCACGGGGAGGATGGGCAGCAGCAGCTCAGGGGGGTCCAAGGCAGGAACATAAAGACCCAGGCACTGGGGTTTACAGCTAATTCCCTAATGCTGCACTGATCCCAGCCTCAGGCATGGCCGAGGCCACGGGCCCTACTGCGCTTCCCCGAGGCTGGGTTTGGTAGGGCTGCTCTCTCTCGCAGAGGCACCTGAGGCTTGAGGGAATAAAAGCCCTTTTTTCTGCTCTTTAAGTCTTCCCCCTTTTGCTATCAGGCCAGAGATGGGACCAAACCAAGAACCAGCAGAGCTGAAGGAGCTGTCTGCTCCTGCTGCAGTAGCAGCCATCAGTGTTTCCCCAGCTCAGCTTGTGTCACCATCCCCGTTACCACGGGATACTGCCTCCCAACAGCACAGTGATGTAGAGCTGTTCTCGGGGAGAAAACAGGGGCCTGGGCTCCTGCTGCTGCCCTGGAAGCAGCACCTGGGAAGGAGGAGGACTGCTGCTGCCCCTGCAGAGGCCACACTTGCCAAGGAGTCCCTGATCCAGTCACAGGAACCATCACAGCTCCTGCAGAGATGCTTTCCCAGATCATCTTTACAGTATGCACAACAGTGCGGGTACAAGAGATCTGCTACAGTCACAAAAGAGCCTTAGAAACTGCATTTCTAGGATGATCACACCCCTTATGTTAAAGCCAAGTGCTACAATTAAAAATAGATGAGCTCTGCCAGTGTTTTTACAGAAAGGGATGAGCCAAGACAAGGACCACGAAATCTGGTCTAATTCAACAGCAACCAGCCCTAATCCAGGCTGAAAGACAGCATGCAAGTAGCTGTAGTCATCAGTGTAGATTTATATTGCAAAACTGGAAATGTATTTTTAGAATTGAGCCTGGAAAGTGTCGCTTCAGTAGGAGATCAAGCATGCCATGGCAGGATCATTATGGGATTTGCAGAGCACCTTCCAACACAGGAGTCTCCTGAGGTGACTTCAGGTTAAACCTTCCGGAAGACCAGGCTCATTGCTGCAGGTGTAACAAGCCCAGCACAGCTGGGATGGGAAGGGCTCATCCCCAGCCTGCACCACGCTGCTCAGGGCCACACCAGGCACTCGTGGGGCTGCTCCAACCCAGTGGCTGAGTCAGCAAAGGAACCAGAGCACTCTGCTCTCCCCAGGAAAGCCACAGCAACCTCCCTGTCTCTGCTCCTGCCAGCACCCTGTGCTGCCCCACTTCTGCTCTGGGGAAAAAAAAAAAAATCCCAAAATACAAAAGGGCTTTATTAGCCAGCTGCTCTCTTCCAGCAGTGTTAAATCCATGCAATTTCCTACAGCTGAAAGGCAAATCAGTTCATTAAATCACCTACTTTACACATTGTACTGCCCAGAACAGGGCAGCCACACACAAACCAGAACACTGGCTGCTCATTTCCAGAGGCACTTCTGCAGAGCTTCACTGAACTTTAAGGCCAGAAAAGTACCTACACTTAATGTCATTTTCCCATTCATTCCCTTATCAGTTCCTTATACCTGCAGTGGTCTCCCAGGGGACAGTCCTGTTCCACCTGCTGCTTTCATCACCATGCTTCTTGCCAGTCCAGCAAACCTTTAGAAGCAGGTGAAGGCCACAGATCTCACTTGGGGCTGGTCTTTGCAGCTGCAAGAGGCTGCTTTAGGCTGTCCCAAGCCGAGCTGTGATTGTGTTAAAGCCAGCAAGGTGCCATCTCTTGCAGCACAAACATTTGTTCAAAAGGATTGGCCTTAAAGTTCAGAGTGTTCGAGTACTTTTAATCTGAAATTCACTTTACCATTTACAGAGGACTACTGCAATAGTTTATCAAAGAAAAAAGCCTGGGGAAACTCAAACAGAGTACCAGAATCAGAGGTGCTGTTGTTGGTGATGGAACTTGCTCCTCAAACTACTCAACCATTACTATGCTGCCTTTGACAGTGGGATTTCCCTGTCTCAAGTGTTTGAGTGCCCATGTTCTGTGCCCTTCTAAAAACGGGATTAATAAGCCCAATTTGGGTGAAGAAAAGTACAAAACAGGCAGAATGTGGGGCAGACTGAAGAGTGACCTTAGTCTAACACAGAGAAACAGCCAGTTCTGCTGAGACACCTTTGTCTGGGATGTCTTTTCTTGGGAGGGTGAGGAGTGGGGTAGAGAAGTACAGTGTAAGCATAATCTATCATCTTTAATGGGGTAGAGCCTTAACAAGGGCTGCATGTTGGGCATGACCCTCTCTTGTTCCCCTCTGCAGTTAGGTGTGCACATACCCAGCTGCACCCCTGGCTCTGCACCAGCCTCCAGCTGGGCCTGCAACACACTTCCCATATTCCTCCTACCATCCTGTGCTCCATCTGTGCTCACAGCTCAGCTCTCTGTTACTCATACTGCTTCGCAGCTTTCATCATGTCCTTTCCTGGTCTTTCATGTTCCTGTAGTCAACAAGATCAGGAGCAGAGAAGTGTCAATTAGATTTTGTGGAAGATAGAATCAAGAGCTCTTGTCATTTTAAAAGAGCCCAGACACTTAGTTCAGTTTTTGCTTACATTTCAGTATTTGTAACTTACTCATTTAACCGTGTCTTTTAAACAACAATCTCACCTTTAACACAGAGTTAAATATAAAACACATTGAGAGGACAACATTGAAAGGAGCCATTCAAAGCCATGACCAGGGAAAATGTCCAAAGTCTTTACAGCTGCTGCTTCGCTGTGCTCTCAATCCAGGTGCAGAACAGAGGGACACCTGAGGTGACAACAGAAGGGCCATCCCCAGCCACCTTTCCCATCTCTTGGAAACAAAGCCACAATCCCAGAACTTCTGTTTTTGAAAAGTGTTTACTCACGTTGTTTAAATAAATTAATTTGCAAATAAAAATTAAAACTACAGTATACTATAGTTTGAATAAGATGATTAGAACAACTACAATACAGGGATTTCTTGCTGCATAAGTTTCATTACTTAATGCATATAATCTGGAAAATGTCAAAATCAGTTATATTTCTATGGAAAGGGAGTAACAGCAGTTACTTGTACATGACAGCTAACTGAACTTATAGTACAGGTTTCCTGACACATGCATTTCCTGAGTGAACCAAACAATATATATAATTTCTTTTTAAAAATGGAGAAATAATTGACAGTCAAAGTAATTCATGACATCAAAGCAACACAGGTTTCTTTAAACAAAGAAAATTTTAGAATAGCTTCAAAAGAAAAATGAAAGCTTTGCTATAAAATACAGAAATTTTCTTACTGTCAATTATACAGTACATATCAAAAAAAAAAAGTAGGAAGCTGGCCAAAAAAAGCTCAAATCAATCCTAAAAAGGTCAGGTTGCCATGAAGCACAAGTGGGCTGGCAGCAGAGCTGCGTGTAGTGCACTGGTCTTTTCTGGTGGATACAGAGGGGAAGGAGGGGGAGAGCAGAGAGAGAACAGCAACCAGAGCCCAGGGCAGCATCTCACACCGAGGGTCTGAGCCCAGCCCAGCCCCAGCCCTCCCACAGGCTCCAGCTGTGCCCAGCTGCCCGAGCACGCAGGGACACAGGCACGCATCCCCTGGCCACCAGGCTCCACCTCTGCTCCACGAGTGGCCCAGATGAGCATCTGCAGCTGGCAGAGGGGCAAAGGCCAGGCCTGAGCCCCCCCACCCCCAGCAGTCAGCAGGTGGAAGGCTGAGCAAACAGCTGACAAACCCCTCCCAGGCTGGGACTGTGGCCAAGTCACAGACTGCTCCCCACAGACGTGCCCAGGTGTGTCCACCTCTCCACTGTTCCCCCCCAACCCCCAAACAGCAAGGAACAGAACAAGCCTCATCTTTCTGGTCTGTTCAAGTTTAACATCAGAAAAAACCCTCACAAATGTCACTAATGCTAAATAAAGAGAAGTGTTAGCGTGAAGGGAGAAAAAAATCCTTAATCTAGACTAAGTTGCATATTCGAAGAGTCTGGTAAATATTCTCCTCAGAACCAGATCTTAAGTACAGTCCTAACAAAAAGACATTTTAAGAAGTCCTTCTTAGCTACCTTTCGACACGGTTAAAGCACAACTTTATGCCATCAAATTTGCATTAGCTTTATTTAAAAAGCATTTTAACTATTCTAAGAACTCAGTATTTTAGATTAAAAGATTTTTCTACCATTTTCATCCCACGTTCTTCTCAATCCAGAACTACTCTACACATCCAATCGCTGGATGTAACACACTATGACCATGCTACTCTCTAAACATTCTAAATATTTTCAATAATAAAGATAAATAGAAAAGAGTTAATATACATGTTATATTTTACAATGTTTGCATCCAAGCTGTAAACCAATGTTCTTTGAACTATTTACCCTCCATATACAAAAAGAATGAAACACCTTTCAAACACTGTGGGCATGTGATTCAAAAGCCATTAAACTGAAGGCATTGAAGTTCACTCTACAACACTTCCTTCACCTCTTCAGAAGTAGTTATTAACTAAAAAAAGCAGGAGGTCTCCCCCTTCTCCCCCCACTTCTTCTATTTCCAGACTTTTCTCAATAAAGAGGGATTTAGCTGTTGTAACAAAAAAAACCAAAAAAATTCTTCATCTTAACGCAAACCAGCAAAGCCCAGAGAATACGAAAAACAGTTGGTTTAAAAATGAGAATCGCTTAGCTTATCAGTTTACCGCAGTCCTGGGGAACACCTGTGTTAGTCGAGAGGCCCTTGGAAAATGAGCCTGATGTAACCCTGCTCACCAGCCAGCTGATGCGCGCAGAAGGGACAGGCTGCGTGGAAAGTGTGAGTACCGTGAGGAAGGGGAATTTGGGACCAATATGCAGTCGTCTTTTCTGAGCACACGTGTCCGCAGGGGCTGAACGCGTGGGTGGGAGGCCCGGCATCCACATAAAACCCCGCCTCACAGCCGAGCCACAGCGGCACGTAGGGGCCGACGGAGCGGCACATGGGGCACTCGCGGTCCTTGCCGTCCCTCTCCTCTTTGTTCCCCCAGTTGTGGTAGCCGTGCACGTGGCCGCAGTTCAGGTACACCCACGGCTGCTTTTCGTCCACGACGTCTTTTCTCTTCATGCTGGGGAAGGCCAGCGTGTTGAAGCCCACGGGGCACTGGGGCCTGGCCGCGTTGATCTCCTGCCTCAGAGCCTCCAGGTGCTTGACGGTCGGCGTGCGCGCCAGCCCCTCGGCCGTGCGCCACAGCAGCGTCGCCCCGCACAGGTCGATCAGGGAGCCGTCCTGCAGCTGGTTCGTCTCGTTCTCAACCTTGGCACGGACACACACACACACACAGCTGTCACCTCAGGGTCTCTGAAGGGTAACAACGTGCACTCCCGCCATACAAATCCGCCTGGGAGATCCATCAGTTTCAAGCGGCTTCTGACTGTCTCCACAAGACATCCAAAGAAAGGCCTGTATCGCCTTCTCTCTGCCCTTTCTGGTTTTGGAAAAACCCCACCCCAACATCTTAAAGAGATTAATGTGTGCATTAAAATAGAGCACACTGAGTCAAGAAAAGCTCCTCTCTCATCTTCACAACTCTCTATTCCATCCCTACAGCACTCCCAACTATGTTACTTGAAATGCCTCAAGGAGTATCACAAGACTGTTTTAGTCCTTCATCATATTTTAGACTCTTTTCTTAAAACACCCCTTCACACATGGCTTCCCCTCCTCCCATTAGCACTCCTAGCTAAAGACACCACTTAAAATGTTCAATGTAGCATTTCTTTTTGCTGAAGCATCCCAAATACCTCCTGGAAATGTCACCAACGCTTTGGAAACAAGAGGAAGAAGGAAAACTCAGAAAGCCAACATGGCATGGAAATGATTATCCAATGAAATGATAATTATTCCTCATTATTGTCCAAAAAAGGAAAAGCAGGAAAACCTTAAAAGCATAAACTCACAAGGGAGAATTGGGAAAATACTTGTAGAATGTGCAGTGGCCTAGGAGATTTTGGAGAAATACAGAGTAGATTGGGAACTAAATTTAGGAGAGCAACCTAGACGTGCAATTAAGCACTAGTTTGCAGATAAACTCGGTCAGTTATTCAGGTTGAGCAAGACACCTTTGTGCATGCAGACAGACACATAAAAGGCAGTGTAACTAATTGCAGAGGTGACAACTACACAGAATTCCAGGAGATTCCAGCTCTATGCCCAAACTACACCCCTTACGGCTGCAGAATTTTAAACAGGTTGCATAAAACACTGGTCACTCCTCTCACCATTTTTCCCCTCTGTTGAGCTGATCTGGTTTCACGGAGGCTGAACACATTCCCACACACAGAAATCTCTCTCCACACCCCTGGCTTGGAGTCTTCTGTGAATCCATTACGAGGATGCATAACAAGAACTCCATTTGTTGTTAGTCCATCCATTTGCCCATCTGATGTCTTCCACTTTGCAGCTTTCTCCTAAAAAAAATTACATCAATGAGAACCTTTAATTTGGCTGAAGTGGCATTATGAACTAGTTTAAAAAACAAGCCTGCACCGAACTTTTAGTGGAAGAAAGAAAAAGAATTCCCTTACCCCAAGAAAAATGTTTTTTGAGGAGTCAAATCCTGCAGCATATATTCTTGCTGTAAAGGGAGGGTTTCGTTCACATATGATTCTGCAGGCAAACCTTGATATCGTGCTCTGCACAGACTGTGTATCTGAATTACTCTGACTCCCAGGAACTGTATCTGTTACTACAAAGTCTATGGGACTCTCTGTTGACCGACCAATCTGAAAAAGCATTAAAAAAAAAAAAAAACAAAAAAAACCAACCTGGTCAGAAGTTTGTCTTTGGGTCTAGGACTATTCAAATTCAAAGCAATTAAAAGCAATGATACAAAAATCATGACATTACAGTTTAAAGCATTCCTGTCCACTAGTTTGTCAATTTAGGTTTTTAAAGCCTCATGTGAATTGATGAATTTTTCTGCCTCCAAACGATCAAAGTTATTCTGCAAGCTGGGTACAGCCAAATAAAGGAAGGAGAAATAAAATGATGTAATTCAGTCAGTTCTGAGATGATTTCCCATTGAAGGCCTTTTCATCAGAGAGGTTACACTCAGGTCAGGCAGACCAGCTGCAGGAGCACCAAAACAGCCAGGGAACAGCAGTTAGAGGGAAGAACAGCAACATGCAGTCACTTTGCCCAGAACATTCTGAACAGTGCCAGACTAAGTCAAGGTATAGATGTATGAAAATCAGGTTATGTGAGCTGTCTCTTCAGCTCTGGTGGGCACTGAGAAGCAGCAAACCTTTTGTGAAAGGCCAGGCACCAAGTGGTTGTGGCAGAGAGGGGCTACATTTACACACTCAGACACAAGAATGTAACATCTGACTACAATCAGATTTTCCTGGTGCCTCCTTTTCTGGCTGCAGGGAACCACGAGTTTTGCAGTACCACACAACTGTACTGAGTTCCACAGAACTGCATAGGTATCCCTGCTTTTCCAGTCAACTCATCTTGTACTTTTCCTTGCAAAGAAGAAAAGGAATAACCCTTTCCCAAACATCCACGCAGCTGGGTTTAAAGCCCCCTTAAACACTACTTCTCACTCACTTCCAGAGCTCTCAGGCTCTTTGAAAATTGGTGGTTATATAAAGACTGATTAACTGCTGAGCAAGAGACCCAAAAGCTTGAGGTGCTTTTTGCTGAGGGCTGGAGAGCTTTCATGAGACTAAAACTGCTTTGTCAGAATCTATTTTTCTGTTGCTTCTTAGGCAGGATAACCCGTGAGTACATGGGGACTGCCAGGGGCGATTTCAGAGCAGCACACATGCCAGAGCATGCCTGAAGAGAGAACACTCACACAAACAATAGCTTGTGCTGCAGTGATTTCATTACAGTCCTTCTGCTCTGTTGTAAGTATTTGCAGTTGCAAAGCAGCTTCCTCCACCACTTCCCAACACCTCCCACCTCCTTAGATCCTGCAGTGGCGTCACAGCTAAATGCTGTGACAGCAAAACTTCTTGCCATAAACTAGTGGCAACAAAGAGGGGGAAAAAAAAAAAAAGCTACGCAAGATCACAGTCTGGTAATCAGAGAGAACAAAGCACACATTAAAAAGAACCCCAAAACAAACCCCTTCCTTTTGAGAAAAACAGGAAACAATTATAAGATATGAGGGCACACCACAGCTGCAGATGTGTCTGTGGTCTCTTCTCATACACACAGGAACTGCAGCGAAGTTGTTGTGGACCGCCAGCATCAGCACTGAGGCTCCTCTTTTCACCTCTCCCAGTGCTTCAGACACTTGTGAGTTTGCTTAAAGAAGTTTAGAGTATTTTTCTTATTAGCTGTGCCAAAAGCTTTCCTGTGTTTCCACACTGTATTTCTTCTACCCTGTCTCCAACTGGCTGATCCCAAATCCCTTTGTAAATGCCAGAAGCAAAGTTCCAAGTGCTTAAAGAGAACGGTGCCCTTTATTCTTCATTTTGCAAGAGGGACTAGGAGACAGATTATGTGACTTGCAGACCAGCAATCAAAGGCAAAGCCATAATCTTGCACATTAGTCACAAAACCCCCCAACTTTCACTTTTGCCCAAGTCTAAAAGAGAAGTATAGACACACCGTCTTGTTCACAGGATGGCCTTGGGAATGAACAGAATTAAGTTGCTCTGAATAGTGAGCACAGAAACTGACACACACAAACTTTTGGGTCTGAGAGGAAAAGCCTGCTGACAGGATGCCTTTTTTGAAACTACCAAAAATGAGAACACACTTACACATTTACTTCACGTACCTGGAACATATCTGTGTTGCTGTCATGTGTATATTCAACTACTACTGTCTGGGCCCGAGACAAAGTGTAAGATATGCTGTGTTGGTCCTTATTACTTATTGCCTATGGAAAAATGCCAAATATTATTGAACCAGTGCACAATAATTCTACAGTATACAGCAACAAAGTAGACAATATATGTATGGAACACCAGCCTCTTGTACTAATTAATGCATTAAGGCAGATGGTTAATGACACATGTGCTGTTAAACTTCACAAAATCCAGTCCTGGCCACTAAAAAAAAAGTTGCAGGATTGATTCAGCAACACACCAAACTGGTCTCTTCACCACAAGCTGCAACTAAATAAACATAACCAGGGCATATTGTTAGTCATGTTTTGTGTTAAAGCAACACTGGCCTGAACACAAAAGGACAAAACAACCAAAAGCAAAAGCTAAAACACCTTCATGGCCATCTCAGCATGAACTTGGCCAACAGAAAAGTGAGGACAAAAACTTAGGGACTTCATTCTAAAAACAGGATTCGAGTAATACTAAAATCAGTAATAAGTGATTTAAGATACATAGATAAGTGGTGGTAAATAGGGTAAAATGAAGAAACTCAACACAGGGTGCAGAAGTTGTAGCAGAGGTTTCAGTTTGTTAGTCTAGATGTTCATTCTGCAATTACCTACTAGGAACTAACAAACACTTCTAAAAGTGCTGCTAAACAGCACTTACCAGACCATAAAGAATTTGCAAAAATAAATGTTCTTTTCATAGATGAATGTAGCTGTATTACAAGAATTTTGGTAGAAAAAACTGCTTCTGATTTCAGAATACCTTATACCATTCCCTGAATTTAGGGTCAAGATCCTTAAGTGTCAAGGTATTCTGGGAGTCAAACACTTAACACTACCATGTTTGTTTAAAGGCCTGATCTTGGCACTGGCAGTTTCTAAACAACCACTAAGCATCCTCAAATTCCACTGTTTTAATAGAAATGCTCCATTAGTTATTGAACACTATTGCACAAACACCTGAATAGCCACAATATTTCATGGTAATACCTTGGCTATGATGCATTAGTTTTGACATGAAATCCAGTTCAACTTCAGGGCCAAGCTCTTCCTTTTCTGCTCCTTAATGGGAGCTCTGATTACAAGCCCTATGAAACATGCCCTGCAAACCCACCTGGGGTTCCCCACCCTGGGGAACTCCTACCCACTGCATGGAGCACCAAGTGCATGTGGAGCTTTGGCAAAGGATCATTTAAAAGTCAGCTGCACATGAAGCAAAGTTAATCCTAAAGCAGAGTGAGTGCAAAACCACAAAGTCTAGAACAGATGTCTGTAGTAAGTTGGGAAGGAAAACAAAATAGAAAGTTTTTTATATGACTAGCCTGTGCCCAGAACATTCATGTTTCAAAACCATTTTTTTTTTTTTCTGGCCATGGCAAGGACTACGTGACTAATCTCCTTTGCTGAATTGTTTCTTGCTAACCCTGACAGGTACTAAAAAAATTTTGGATAAACACAAACCATTCTTTTCACAGTCAGATACTTATGCTGTTTAAACCACTTCCTAACAGCTCTTTATATAGCACAAGGAGAAATCAGACAGACTTGAAGGAAGAAATGGAGCTTACCTTTGCTGCTTGAGGGGTACAGGCAATGTGCACAGTACTGGGTTTCACCCCATTTGCCTTGGGCCTTTTAAATAAAGCAAACCTACTTTTCCTTCTTCCTCTGTCTCCATTTGGGAGAGACCCATTGTATCTATCAAAAAGCACAGAAAAAGAACAAAGTCCATCATTCCTGTATTACTTCTTTTCTTATGAGCAGACCCACAAGAACTTTCATTCTAAGCACCAAGTATTCTCAATTAGTATAGTTTTACTAATTACAGATGTTCAATTAATCACATTTAAATCAAAGAATTGATTAACAGTACTGAAACATGCCCACAGGATTACAGCATAGAAAACTCTCAGACTCTTACACACAAACACTTACCCCAATACAATCAATTCACCATATTTGACTGGTGCTTTTGATGGATGATTTTCTTGATCAGGAGAAAACATGAGCTTAGCTAATGACTTCTCAAACTTCAGGTCTCTGATCAAGAGCTGTGGCACACTTTTTTCATTATTTCCTGTAAAAATAAAACCAAAATAAGTGTAAGAGAAAATACTCCAATTACACAAACTGCACATCAGTCTGATACTGCAGGTACAGTATTTTGTGTTTTCCATGTTTTAGTTTGGCCTAAAATAATTTTTTAAATCATATATATAAAACCACATGAATTAAGGTTGAATTGCCTTGAAGAACTGCCAGATCACCAAATAAAATGCATTTAGAAAATTCCACTATGGCCTCAAAACATTCACACTTGTTTTCCTCCATGCTAGTTTTTAGAATAAATGATACATAGCTTCATTCATTGTATTTCATTCAGCTGTTGAGAAACAGAGCCAGATAGGCATTAAATTTAAAGGAAAAAAAAATCACAAAGAAAGATCAGCCCATTAGCTAGAGAGGCAGCAGTTTTCATGGGAAGTGTCTAATTCAGAGCTTTCCAAGAAGTTTCTGGATTTGCAGATGGAAGGAAGTTGTATGACAATTTGATATCGAGCCTGCCAATAAAGTTCAGGGTGTGCAATGGGATCTCATGTTTAGCCAGAGACAGAAGTGATATAAACATCTGTTTGAAGGAGATTTCCTGAGGGAATTCCAAGTTAACTCCTAATGAAAACAGCCCTGAAGTGCATTTTTTACTCAGACTTCTGCTCTGAGGAACAGTTTGTATTGCATTTTTTACAGCTTCTCATTAGTAGCATTTCCAGACACTTTTGACCTATGAAGCTCATCTCTGACCTCCCTCTAGAGAAAGCCTACCCAGCAGAGCACTTGCTTGATAAAGAATAAAGCTGATGAGAGCCTGTTTGAGGCTTTCTTTAACAGAAATAAGAACATTCCCTTGGTCCTTCCAGGTGAGTTTTCATACCAACTCAACTGCTATTCTTTTTTAGTACTGATGGTTAACATTCTGCCTTCTGTGCAAATGCACTTTTTGACCCACACAGCACTTTTTGAATCGTGTCATCAACTTTGATCACAACTGCAGTGCTCTCTATCTCCACTTTCTTCCACCTGGACTAGACCATGGTTATTACCAGAAAAGATGTCATCATGCAGATTTTATCTTTCCCCATGTTATGTCGTAAGAACAGAGAAAAGGATGTGGCAGTGCTTGACAGCCTGCTCACATTTGTTCACAAGCTGATGCCAAGATCCCTTCACTGACCTTATCTCTACACCCTCTCCCAGTCTTTGCTCCTTCACAGAGAAGCTTGGCCTTCAACACGTTTTCTCAAATCTACAAGTTCATATTCAGCATGCATACGTTGATTGCCATCTGCAATCAGCTCACAGTGCTCTCTAAAAACTCAAGTTTGCTCCTTCATGCTATTCCTCATATTTGGGAGGGCTTCTGACTAATACAGGCAAAGACATCACACTATCCTCAAAGCATTTCCTATGATGCCTGCAGAACACGACCAGGAGAGTAAATAAAAATCTTTTAGTTTCTCCTTTCATCTCTCATTATTTTCCAAATCTCTTCTTTTTTTTTTTTTCAAGCCTGAGTACTATATATTTCACAGTGCTCGAAACAAGTTAATAGCAGCCTGTCTTTGTGGCTAGCACAAACAATACTATCACAATAGTACCCTGACCCACTGAGAGATGAGTGCATTGCAATAAACCTGATTTGCACAACACTGCTGTGAAGTGTCAGTGTCCCATCTCCAGCACAGTGACACCGAGCTACTGCTGCTGCCTGGGAAGCAGCAAGCACTTTCACTCTGCAGCTGTCCTGGCTCAAGCCTTAGAGTACCCATCACTCAGCTGGTGCTAAAAGTGCATTTTACTGATCCAACAGTCTCCCTCTGCCACACACAAACAGTGGCAGTGGCACAGGAGAGAGTCAAGGAACAGAGTTTGCTTCAAAACATTTCTGGATTGCTGACCCAGTATAGCAGTAACTCTCCTGGGGTTGTGAGGTTACTCACTGTTGTAGGTTTTGCCTTTAGAATTCTAACATGAAGGCATGAAAATGTGACATTAAATGATGCCAGTAGTCATAACACATTGGAGATAACCCCATTTGATAAAGAGAGCCCCAGAACATTAAGTGTGTTCACAGTTGCCATGTCTTCCAGGGCCCTCCTTGCCTCCTGGCATCACACCTCGCTTTGGAACGCCACACTCCAACTGTGTGCCTGTGAACACACCTCAGGGCTGCTTTACTGACATTAATACTGAACTAGATACATCCTAGTGTTTAACAGTGCTCAGTTCTTTAGACACAATTCCCTTCTGAAGCATTTCTACTTATGAAGTGAGTATAAATCTTCACGATTTATCTGTATATGAAAATAAGGACATATTTTCTATGAAGTATTTTTACAATCAACTTGAGCATTTCTTGTTTTAATATCTCCTTGCATTATACTTGCTTGCACAGTTGTCTTCTGAAAGAGCTCATCTTCTCATCTCCCCCCCACATGATTAACTATTTTTCTGCTTGAATATTGATCTCCTCCACAGCCTCTCCCCTGCAATTCAGTCTTCTTCACATGCAACTAATTTCATCTTGGCCAAGAGTTGTCCTCTGCCTTCACATTTAACAACTCACAAGAAATACTGCCATGAAACTAGAGCAGTGCCTATAAGGAAAGAGCACAGGACTAGGAAACACCATGACACAGTAACCAAAGATTTAAATAGTATAACCCTATATTACAGTGTTAAAGAGCTAATCCTTTCCCTTAGAGGGAGGGAAGGAAAACATTTAAAATCATTTTAGCCATTAGTACAAGAACAGGATTAGTGCAGCTACTCCTCTTCCTCTGTTTATCCAAGTGAACTATTTCAATGGAAAACTAAAAAAATACAAGTCTCAGTCTGAGTCAACTTCAAAGCCTCATGAAAATATCACATGAGCAGTTAAAGGAGACTCTAATGCATTACCTGCACAAGTGACCAGAGAACTGTGCAGAAATGACAAAAGGAGTCAGCAGTTCCCAGGGACAGGCTTCAGCAATACAAGGAGTTATACAGAAAACGTCAGTACAAGGAAAGATGTCCCACATCTATTCTCAGTTCCTCTTTGAAACATGTTCTGTTGCTTTACATTTAAAGAAATCCACTCAAGTTTATTTTGAATGTGATGGAAATCCACTTATTAGACTTAAGGAAGGTCTGAGTGTTAGAAATCAAGAGCCATCATTAATAACACAGCTTGCTCACCCACTTTCAGAAGTCTGGCTGGAATGTCTGAACTTCATTTTTTTTCAAATACATCTCAGAACCTTTATGAGCTTCACACACCACTTTCACAACTACTACACCCCCAGATTACTTCAACTCAAGCACATACAAGAGCCAGCACTCCTAAAAAAATAATCAGTCCAACATAGACACTACTTCTCATCCAGTGTGATTGGCCTGGTGCACTGTACCCAAAAGGAAAATATTTTTGTTCCCAGAAGTAACAAAAATCAATTATATCCTTCCAGTGAGGTTCTGAAGATCAGTCCAAGGGAAATTTCATGTCTGCAAATAAAACTCAAGTGCTGACTCAGAGATGAGTCTAACCTGCCATGGGATAACATCTCCACTCTCAAAACAGAGCAGGCTTATGGATCATTTAAAGCTCAGTGAAGAACTTACTTGAAGGAACACTGTTGAGTAGAAAAAAGGATCCACCAAAATATATAATGGGCCTTCTCTTGCAGTATAACCTGACCAGTTTTTATTCCTAGAGTACTACTTTTCTTCAAAAAGTTAGGAAAGGCTAATTAAAAAGACAACTTGGCTCTGAAGGGCTAGTATATAGCTAAGGAACCAACAGTTTGAACAAAATACATGCAAATTACATTTTTGCTGCTTTTTGCAGCAGCATTTCCAGACATCAGTGGAACAGGCTTCATTGGAGCAAGCTTTGAACAACAGACTCTCCTAAATTCCTCCAAGAACCTTCAACACTGATAAGGAATAAGATGTCAATTACAAGATCCCATCTCATCTAATGTTCTCCCAAAAATCACAGAACTGGCAGCAGCAAACATTTCACATAAGATCTCTGCTTCTGCCAAAGAGAAGAGACTGAAGCCTGAAAATGCTTACTTTTGCAGTCTTGTATGATGGATTGGAGAAGATTTTGAGAGCAAAGCGACTTGCATGGCTAAAGGTGAGCACAACTGTTTGCAGTTAGCCCCAAACCACAATGGGTTTCCTATCAAAAATAGGAAAGTGGACCAGGAAGAACTCATGAACAGGTAATACCTTTTTATTCTTGACACTGGTTCCTCTGGGGGCAGCAGAAAGTTCAATGCTCAGCACTATCACATGCAACTGTTTTGAAGGACTGGAAAATGACAAAAACTGAACTGAGAAAAGCATTTAAATTTTTTTTGAGGAACTTCAGTCTGGTTTCTTAAAAGCCTTCCTGCTCTCCAGCACTCACTAAAGCCACAGAAGGCAAAGCCTGTTGTAGCTGAGAAAGCAAGCCACAGATTTCTGAGTCCATTCCAGCAGAAGGAGAAGTTGTGTATCCATCTCTCCTGCCTCATGCAGTCTCTCCTGCACTGATCCCTGCATCCAGACCATCCCCTGAGAAGAACTCCCAAACAATGCTCCAGAGCTCACTTTCATTGAGCTCATCATTTTCCATGGGGGACAAAGACAGAAGAATTTCAGTTGGTTTTGAACTATCAGCTCTAGCTTAACCAGTCACCTGCAACCATGCAGCTGCCTTTCCTGGCCACGAGACTCACAACTGGTCTTGAGTTGCTTCAGCAAGTCTTCAGATTTTGTTTGCAGTCAGGCACAGAACTTTGTGAATTAAGTTTGCCTTTTTTTTGCTAGACCAAGTCAGGTTCTGGAATTGCAGCAAGAATAGCAGTATCTTAATGGTTAAAATGGGGTGGGGGAGGGGAGAACATAAATTCAATGAGCCCAAGCAGAGATTCATTAAACACTCGGCTGCAAGCTAAAAATACTAGAATAAAAGTCTCTTTGTAATAAATTACCGTCATTTTCTAAACACAGAGCCAGCATTATAGGCTGCTAGCAACTGTAACTAGTGCCAGACTAGCCCTTTTCTAAAATACTGCATAGAAAACCACTTTCACAGTATAGAAAGAAGTCCTCTGTCAATGAATATATTAAAATAAAAACATGCTGATTCAGATGCAAAAAATAGGAATTTTTCCCTCCCTTTTTATAATATTATATTTATGTTCTATAGCTACATATTTTAAGGTTTGGATTTTCTTTTTTTGCTTTTAGAAATAAAGCGCAAGACATTTTATCTATGGGTGTTTTTATTTTTTCTACTATTTGCAGTTCTGCACTGACTACCCTTGCAATTCCCACATCCAGCTCTTCCCTCAGCAATTCTGGGCCAAACCAGAGGGAATAGGGACAAAATGGAATCCAGTCCTTTTGACAGCATGCAGTGACAGAACAAGAGGCAACAAACAAGCTACAACACAGAAAATCCTGATTAGCTATTATGGGAGGGAAAACCCCTCAATCCACAGAGGCTGTGAGATCTCCATCCTTGGAGATCTGCTGCATGTGGCCCTGAGCAGCCTGATCAAAGGCAGTCCAGCCCCATTTTGAGGCCAGAGACTGAACCAGACAACCCCCCAGCCCAAATTATTCCAGGAATACAATTAATTTTAGGAAGCCCACACAATTCTATCAAGCAACTGGAATATGCACTTTAAGTGCACTTCTAAACAGTTAGACATAAATTATAAGTAATTCCATTACCAATGAAACAAGCTTTTTGTCCTTATCCCTCAAGATTTACACGTTAGTGTCCACAGCTTTATTTGGATTTTAAATCTCATACTGCAAACAAACAATTCACATTGAATAGCGTGACAATACCTGACAATACAGAAGTAGAACCCAAGTTTGCCAGCATCCACTTACACACTTAAGCTCTTAACTCTGGTTTCCACTAGGCAAGTCTCCTGCAATTGCAAGATCAGAAACCGAAATCCTCTGAATGCCCATACAATATTTCAGCACTGCACAAATCTCTTCTGTGGTGACATGTCACCACTTCAAAGGAAAAATCTTGATTTCCAGATTTAAACAACCAGAATACTGAAGTTACAAGTCACTGTGAGACACAAACAAGCTGTACAGAATGCTAGTCTCTCAAGATGAAGATATTTGCAAGTATGGGAGGAGAAGGAGGCAATAAGTAATCAGAGAGAAGGAAATAAAAAAACCAAACAAAAACCAACAAAAAAAACCAACCTCACCCCCTCAAAAAAAGAGCAACAACCCAAACCCCCACAGTTATTCCCAGCAGACTCTCTGCTTGTTTGAGTATGTGTTCCCACCAAGCCCAGGTTGCCAGGTTTCACAAACAATATCAATAATGTTACTGATCTCCACTGGTGCAAGCAACAAGGAATCAGCTCCTTGCATCACTATGTTTCTGAAAGCTGAGACAAAGGTTGAGAAATCGTCTAAGAAGAACTTTCTTCTACGTGATGGGTGAAGTAACTTTCACCACTGGAAAAGTTATTCTCCTTTAACTGTTTTTCCTATAAATCGTTTTCAAAGCCTGTATTAAAATAGTTTTTACTGAAGTGATCACTGGGTAAAAAGAGCATGTGTTTATCAACCATAGTTTTAACACTTCTGCCAGTTTCCAGTAAAACAAGCTCACGTTTCCTTCCCACACACCTGCAATGTTAACATCATCAGGTTTTAGACTCCACTTTTGAGATTAGCCACATTTTGTGTATAGCTTGCATCCCTCACTACAGATGCACAGGGAAGGTGCAGTGATGCATCTGTTAGTGCAATTTAAATGCCTATCACTTTTTATCAATAGCCACACACTGTCTAAGGAAGGGAAATTCATTTTCTAATTTTTAGAAAAGGGAATTTTCCAGCATCAAAAATCCCCAAGAATAAGCCTTGGGAGTGTGGAGTATCAGTCCAGTCTTTTGCTTTGGTATGGGTTACTATTTTCTTAGTCTGTACTGTACCCCTTTTATTTTGTAACTCAGAATAAGCTTAGTCATCCACTATACACACAAGTGTCTTATGATATGAAAGCAAGACAAAAACAAGATATCAAAAGCAAGACCAAGCTCTGAAATGAGCAAGCAGCTGATCCTGCACAGGACACCAAGCATAAACCAACGCAACAGCTATCTACTACTATGCCTTGAGAACATCTGTAAAGTCTCAATAGAGAAGTTTTTCATTGTCATGAACAGAATGAAAGCATCTTTTTACCATGGACACCTGCCCTTAATGGGCTGGTCATCCTGGAAACAAGTCATGCAAGAGTCAGAGAGAGCACATACACACACGAAACCCCATTGTCCGTGGACACTTTGAAGAGGGCTTTAACTTGACAGACAAGAGAAAAATCTACTGTTTTGCTCTAAGGCCACAGCTAATTTTGTCCAGTCTAAGAAACAGCAGTTTTGGTTGATTTGGCATCTAGCATTTGGCTTCAAGTTCTGTTCCAGCCTCAGAAGCAAGTCTGAGTTCTCAGCAATTTCAGGAAAGACAGGAACAGTGCCTTGAGGACAAGCAACCTTGCTCAATGAACCAGGGAAATGTTTTAGAATAGGACTTCTATTATAGGCACCTATATGAAAATCTGTACTTTATGATAGTACTCAAAAATAGCATTCCTCTTCAAAAGGTTGATAAAACTCATCTAAGCAAAGGGGCCTGATTTCAGTCAGACCTCTGCTAACTTCAGTTCTCTTATTCTGAACTGTCATTGATGACATGACAATGCAGTTGGGTGTGTTAAACCTGGAAGATTTATGTAATCAATAATGATCCACTCCAACAGACTGACAAATATCAATGCTGAAAATATTCCCTTGGATAAAGAAATAGTCCAGAATTTTTTTCAGTTATGAAAAGTAACAGCTGATCCTCCCCTGAGGAAACCACGATAACCTCCTACGGGTTATAAATGATGTAATTCAGACTGCGTGTGGGAAGCCAAAAACATTTGTCTTTTAGCACAAGGTGTCTATTTTAAAGCTGTCACTGCAATATTATCTGTATCCTTAATTAGCTGAGAAAGTTCTTCACCAGTTAAGGTGCTCCACTTACCCGCAGCCTGAACCCCCTTGCCCCCATCTCCCCCGTCAGCGCCGAGGCGCGGAGCCTCCGGCGCGAGGGCCAAACTCCGCAGCTCGTCCTTGCTCCATCAGCTCAGCTACCTGCCAGAGTTACTCACAAGCTGCTTCACAAGATTCATTTGCAGCTTTCTCCATCAAGTTCTGGCTGCACTTGCATTTTGCCTGTCAGTACAACTATGCTGGAAAAAATATAGTTCTGATTTTATTTTCATTTCACTCAGATTATCAAATGAAATTTATTTGTAACCTGTAACCCATATAAAAAAAGCCATAAAATACTACTACATAGAGGCACATGTTTATTATCAGGTGTTTATTAGCCACAGCATACCTATTTGTATCTTCAGAGAGTGCCTTGCACAAGTACAAACAGAAAAAAGCTTTGTACAATACTAATATAGAAGTATAGTTCTGCTGCAGAGAACTGTACTTTCTTAAAGGCTTCTACTCTGTTAGAAACCTTAAACATTATCCTCTCCACTGCTTCAGATAAATTACACAGTATTGCCTTAAAAAAAAAAATAAAAGGCAGTCCCAACTTTCACTTAGAGCAGAACTTCCTAAGAGTTAGTCCAAAGTACAGGTATCTTATTCTTATACAAAGCAACAGAACTTTTCAAGTCCAGGAAAATTTACTGTCTGATGCACCTGAATATGTGGCTGAGGAGCCTGGGCTTGCAAAACACCACAATGACTTCTTGTTCTGTATGCCTGAATATTACAGTTTTGCTTTTAATGATCCTCTGACCTCCAGATAAGGCAATTCATGCACCAAAGTATCTGCTAAACAGCTGTTTGTATTACACTAGAGCCTTTTCACATAGCATACTATACCATCTTACAAAAATAGGAGTTACACTTAAAGCCTTCTCAGTTTAGACAACAGAAATATTCAACAGCTCCATGAGAAATTCATCTTGGTACAATTTTGTAAGGTAATGACACTTTCAAGGCACCTTGCTCTGCACCCTAAAAATGAGAAGTGACTGACACTCCTCATGATCACACAGGATCACACGTTACTATGTTGTGCACTTGGAATGTCTCGGCCTCTCTGAGGTGGAAGTGGAACCTGCCTGCTCTCAGATTTCCTTTCCACGGCATCACTGAAAACCACTGCAACTGAGGAGACTATTTGAAGAGAGCCTGAAACAATACCACAGCAAAAGGGAAAAGCGACGGCAGGCAGAGCACTTACCAGGATATTCGTGTCCTAGGAGTATTCCTACACAGCAAAGGAAAAACCCAACCCTTCGATCTTGTTAAAAATCAGCCGAAATCCACCAACTCCTTTAAACCCCCAGCAACTGCCAGACTGAGTGACTGCTCTGTGTGCTTTTACTTGAGCCGTGGGAAGCGCCTCCCGCCTCGAGAGGGGCCGGCTCCGCCTTGCGTAAGCTGGGTAAACACCGCGGCACCACACAGCATTGGCTGCAGGCAGAACCGGCATCCTGCTCCTGCTCCATCAATTCATCCATCCCTGGCCCCAAAAAGGAAAAAAGGAAGCAGAGGGTGTGTTGAGAACAATACTGCAGCCCAATTGCCTGGCAGCTCTGCGGATGAGGTTCTCAGAGAAACACTGATTTATTTCCTTCTCTTACATAACTGTACCCATGCATGCTATACCTTTTCTTCTTTCTTTTTTAATCATAATTTATTAGCCTAGCTAGCTTTCCTCACCTCCCACACAAAGAGTAATTTCTTAATACACTGAGAACTATACCAGTAGAAACTCTTCAGGCATTGCTATCTCCATTTTCACGAATACTGTAGGACTGGACACATGACACATCTGCAGATGCCACCTGTGTGTACTGGACTGTCACAGCCAATGATTCTACAACAGCTCAATCCTGTAGGATGCACATTTAGAAAGGCAAATCTGCATGTGCCAGACCAGGTTGAGCTCATTTCTCATTCCACCAACATCGAAATCACTGCATCAAGCCAGTGGGTGGGATAATTTAAATGTCTGAGCCATAAAGTGGTGATCAAGTTACCACAGCTTCCAAGTTACCTCATGGAATTGATCATGCAAATGCTGTGAGGCTGCTGCAATCACAATATGACACAGCAGCTTAACCTTTACAACAAGTTTTACATCACAGCTGGAGTGGGTGAAGAAGGGGTACATGGTTACCTTGGCTCAAGCAATGTAGATACAGACATTTCACATCTGTGTGTTGTACTTGTGACTTGCTCCTGTTTCTGAGGCTCCCTCCCTGGCTTGCCATTTCAATCTTTTAAACACAATTTTATGGACTGATCTGTCAACATTTTAAAAAGTTGGTTTATCTGCTGTTATTTTTTAGCTGGATCTCTTCCCCAGTTCACCTCACACTATAGCCAGTGGGTAACACTCAAACCTAAGAACTGTCAAAACAGCTTTTCTGTTCACAATGCCATAACACAAAATAAGCTGCAGCTCCACAGAAGTCAGCTTCACTGCTGAGAACAAGGTGAATGCATCTGTGTTTTCTCTCTTCTCAACCTGTACTCCATAGCAAACTTTCCCAGAAGAAATACAGTACAGCTGTCCTGTTACAGGATCTTGTCACCTACACAGAAAATTTAGCTGTAGAACACCTTGTCATAGGTTATTCTGGATAATAAAACTACACATAAACTCAGACACTTTTTTTTCTCCTATCATAGATTACTAAGCACAAAGATATCACTTTGCTCCACAAAAGTGGTTGAGTCACAGCTGCTGAACACTGGAAGCACCTGGAGAAACACTGAGGTACAGGTGCTCCCTTGTTTCCATTCCTCTGGTCACCAAAAGAACCACAGGACTGAACACTGCTCTGAAATGGTATGGTCATTATCACAGCTATCAGATTACTAAGATGGCAAGGGTCTAAGGGAAAAACCAAAATCACACACAAATCTCCAACTACTTCAACCCAAATAATTTTGCTTATCTGTTTGTGTGTTAATTCTGTAATCCCATTATACCAGTGCAAATGAGGGGATAGGAACCTTCCGCATCCATCTCAACAGAAACACCAGAGACTCATCAAGCCCGATCTTGATATTTAGGTAGAATCCTCCTCCCTGTCAAAAATCAACAGCCTCATGCTACTGGCACACAAACCCAGCTTTTCCACTGGTAACATGTAGATCCTGAAAATGGAAATTTTTACTGGGGTAGAGGAGCACCCCACCTCCCCCATCACTTTCAAGTATTTTCTGTTTCATCCCAGCTTATTTAAAGTTGGCAGCTTGAATGCTCTTTTAATCAGGGCTAAGGGTTGCTTTTGTGATTGTTTCAAAAGAAAAAAAAAAAAGAAAACCACATCAGGACTGCATTAGTATCATTTAACACACAGATATGGCACCAAGAGTACAAAAGGTGTTCTGTATTCAGGTATTTAACTGCAGTGATTAGTTACATGGGTATGACCACTTCTAGGTTGCATTACTTTCTTCTCACACAAGTTGTAAAACTTGAGTTTTACTGTTTCAAAACACCCTGAAAAGCAGAACTTGAAGACTAATTTGTTTCTAGAACTCCTTTATTCTCATTTTACAGACACAGCTGTTCAGCGTTCAGGTTAATAAGCTTGTAGATTAGTTCATGCTGCAGCCACCTAAGAAGTAGCTGCAGGTGGATTTGCTTTCTACCACCCCACCCAGCCTCCTCCAGATAACAATCCTTACCTGCCTTCATATTAGCAACCCTCTGGGGCCATCAGGCAACACCACACAACGTCCCTTTTACAGCTCATCATGCCCCATCTTAATCCAGGTTTTTTGAGGGTTTATTTTGCCCCTAGGCACACTTCTCTGTGCCTGCCTCTCCATCTCACCCAACAGAGTCTGAACGACTTTGCCTCCCCCTGCCTGTGTTTACTCACAGCCATGCTCTACTCAGCTGTTCTTGTGTCAACAATGCCCCCCACTTTCATGATGAGGAGGGTTTAATGATTTTCATGAAATTAGAATAACTATGGCATGCCTTGAGGACTGGAAGCAAATGCCTCCAGCGTGCTGTCGCTAGGCGAGCTATCTGATTTCTCCTGGAGTGGATACCATGCCAGACTAAAACAATGCAATCTGTAGCCCAAGATATCACTGCCAATTTCATGAAGTGATGCTGAAATGCAGGGGAGGTTCTTCCCTTGAAGTTGTTAAAGAAATAAAGGGCTCTATCGTCATGTTCTTCTATCTGACTCACAAACAGATGCTGTACAGTTTGATGCAATTACGTGATTTCACATGACATTCAACATGAGCTCTGAAGAGGAATGCATTTCTAGCTGTTCCAGCTAAAAAGAGCCTTACAGACAGGGGCAAGGGGCAACACTATGGCCTCTAGTGTCCACACTGGCAAGAAGCCTGAATGGCAAACTCTTCATGCTGGAGTTAACGTTATGAGAATATTACTACTACATTTCAAGGCTGATTCTAAACACCTGTTGATAATTTTACTCATCAAAACAAGCAAGGAGTGGACTAAAAACCCCATGCAGGATAAGAGCTTGAAATTACTGCACACAGGGTATATAAAAACAGACTGAAGGAAAGGAAACACTGAGAAAAGGGAGCAGAACACCTGGTGGAAGACTAGGATGTGTAATGATCCCACAGGGGAGGTATATTTGTACACTCAATGCTGAATGTTGAGCATACACCATACACAACCTGAATTCTGTCTCCCATGAAGTCAGGAGTTGAACACCGATCAAAGACAATGATATCCAAATAAGAAAAATATTTCATGTGTTGTAAGGCATTAACACCGTCAGGGGATTCCCAGAAGCCTAATCTCAGGTACATGAGGGAAGAAGAAAGAAGGGAAGATTACTGACTTACCAGCCCTATTAATCTTTTATTGTGCTACGTCACATGTAATCTCTGTGCAAGGAGTTCCCATGTCATGCTGCTAATAAAAAGTCATTCTACAGGGTTTTGAAGAGATTATAGAGGGGGGGACCAGCCTGAAGCCAAGAACATGCTATTTAGAGGATACAATAGAAATGCTAATCAAATAATCTGCAGGAAGAGGAGAAGGGAAGGAAATGACCTAATCCCCTGCACTACTGTGTGGTGGCTTATGGCAAGAAGTAAGAAAGTTCTTACAAGGGCCGAGAAAACAAAGGTCCATTGTTGTAGCTACAGCTTCCAGATAAGAACCCTTTTCTGCATCTCAAGTTTCTGTGACATGAAGGGTGGATGATACTTTATGAACCCTTCTACACTGACCACTTCTGGAAGGCATAGGAGAGGTTAATTAGATTTGCAGGACAGCTGAGTAAAAGACGTAAATAGAATCTTGATTTCTTTAAGGTACAACAAATTCAAACAGATTTGCCAACTCTAAAATGTTGCTCATCCAGCCATGGTGACCCTTAAGCAATTGTGGAGCAGTCTGTCACCTAAGCAGCCTAGCTACAGAGTGGCAACAAGTCATCCCAGTGCACAGAGGCATTTCCCATCACAGGAGTCACACTTGCTGTCAGACAAACCTAATGAGCATTTCTTATGAAGCCCTGTTCCACCCTTACATCTTTGAGTGCCTGCTCCTCAGCTACACCAGGGAAGGCCTTCACAAGAGAAATGGGGCCCAATGAGCAATTCAACACAGCAACTCTTGCACAAGAAAGACATCTGGGAATTAAACTGCTCTGACAACAATGTTGTGGTTCAACCAACCCCAGCCAGGCACCAAGTACCATGCAGGTTGCTCACACCTCCCCTGGCCTGCGAAAGGCAAGAGAATCAGGGAACAAAAGGTAAAACCCTAAAGTTGAAATAACAACAATTAATTGAAATAAACTAAAACAAAACCTAAGGAAAAGGGAGAAAACATAAAAGGAGACAGGAAACCCAAGAAAGTGATGCACAATTGCTCACCACCCCACTGGCTGATGCCCAGACCATCCATGAGCAGCAGCCAGCCCCTCCCAGCTAACTCCCTCCAGTTTATAATATTAGGCATGACACCCTCTGCAGTGGAAATCCCTTTGGCCACTTTGGGGTCACCTGTCTTGGCCATGCTCCCTCCCAGCTTCTTGTGCAGCTCCTGGCTGGCAGAACATGGGACCCTGTGAAGTCCTTGATTCAGAGTGAGCACTGCTCAGCAAAAACATCAGTGCATTAACACTATTCTCATGCTAAAGACAAAACACAGCACTGTACCAGCTGCTATGAAAATTAACTCTATCTCAGCAGAAACCAGGACTAGCTTCAAGTATCACTTGAAGAATCAGATGTGCTGAATTCCTAAAAATTCAAGACTGAAAGAATAGGCAAAGCCTCATTCTGAAGAAAGCATATTTGTTTCCAAAAACATCAAACAGATGCAAGTCATCTGCCAAGTCAGAGCAATACAGATGTAGTTGCACCAGGTTTCTTTCCAAGAGAGTAAACTTTAACTTCCCAGGTACCTGGAAAAAGCTGTTGTAAAAGATTTCTTTTTAAGTTCTCTAGGATCATTTCTGGTTCAATTAATCTTGGCTATGCACAAGCACTTCCTTGAAGAATTTTTTTCATGTTGTTCAGCAATCTTTCAGCATCAGAACCCAGATTCACTGAGCTTTCAGGTATTATGGTTTCCCCTAAATAAAGAAAGGGAGGTCCAATTTGAATTCATTTCCAAGACACAATTTTTGCACTTGCAAAGCCTTTAAGGTTATAGCAGAACTAGCTGAACCTGCATTACCTGAAATTTTTCATTCCCACAAAGCCAGATCATTTGACCATGGACTCGTACAGAGAATCCTAAGACATTTGCTAGTAGTAGCAAGACTTTCAGTTCTGAAAAACATCTTGATCTCAGTGATGAAAAACATTTCATGTTCGATTATTCATTTAAATTAGCAAAAAAAAAAAGTATTCAGTTATAGAAATTCAGCTATAATTGGTTGTCTCCCCACACTCACATTCTAGGGAAAAAAATATGTTAAGAGGGACAAAGTTTAAAAATCACTGAGTACAGTTTCTAATCAACTCCCACATCACACAAATGGATCTCTTAAAAGAAGGCAAATATATTTACCCTCAAAGAGATCGTGAAGCAAAAAGTCAGGTCTATCCAACAGCCCTCTGCTTTATCCTAAATTCCCAACCACACTTCCTAAACTCTTGACACTCACCATTTTGACTGTAGTCCTTCTGCAATTCTGGTAAAAAAAGAGCTGGATAACCTCAAAACAGTTCCCCTCACTTCTGCATGTCAGAGTCCCAAATCCATAGTTCATACCTGAATATCTTTATTTTGCAAATCACTGCTATTAAACAACCATTTTACTATTTTCTTCCTCCTCACTTCAAACTTTAGACAGACTTCACAAAAGGTAGAAAACTCGGTCCTTTCTCAACATATCATCTCCAGCATTTGCACCTAGGAGCATGTGACCTATATTCCTCTGGAGAGCTGTCACAGGGCTGCCTCCTCTCAGCCAGACAAAGGTCAGCTCTGCACAGACACGGGGGTTCAGCACCTCTGCTTCCTGTACTTCTGACAGTCAAGGACGTCTTTTTAGGAATACTTGAAACACTGCTTTATGAGCTCAGGTACAGAACTAATGTTACTTGAGGCAGTAACCCAAGAGAACAAGAATTGATTACTTGTCACATGCAATAGGTTTCTAACAGAGGTATATTGAAATATGTTCAGATACATTAAAAGCTGCCCCTTAAAAACTAAGGTGAACCAACTTTCATGCTAATACACCTTGCATTTATACATAATCACAAAACTAACTTTTTGCACACTTTAGTTCCCATGTGATTCACGTCCTACAGCCAGCAATTCAAACAGGACAGTTCCAATACCTTCTCGTGTTGGACCACCTGCCTGTTCATAGTTTGTGACTGCTCAGAGAAAAAAAAAATCCCATGCCAGTAGATCAGATCTCTTTCTTTCCTTTCTCATCTCACAGGCAATGCATGATTTAGCATATACAGGCACAATACTTTACTTCCTACACTTCTAATCCAATTTGGGTAAGAGGTTTACTGCTTATAAAAATAAACAGGCAGTTGCACTTTACTTCTATGCAGGCACTAACACCTAAAAAAAAGGTTATTCCCAAATAGTAGTAGTTCAATGCTAGAGATGCCATCCCTATACTCTACTCCTTGGCTGAGACAGAGATATAGTTACTTCTTTCAAGGTACAAGGGAGAACTGGTTAGCTACTCCTGGCTCTTGTCACATGCAATGTTTGGTATTATTGTGCCAAATATATTCCTAACAAAAAAGCCCAGAACAGAATACCTCAACCATAGAGAGGGAGCTGTACTATTTCTATAGGGACCCAAGGGACCTTGGTCTGACCACACGGTCAGGTTTTAATTAAGAGCTAAGGAAATCATTATGTTTCACATTTGACTTACAGTTGCAGGTTTTCGAGGTTATCACTAGTTTCAAATTTTCCATTTTCTACCTCCAAAGAAAAAGGTTACCTTCAAATAAGGGAAGGTATCTAGCTCAACATGGCAACTTCAAGTTAGTACAGCCTTCAGTTACAACCAGAAGAAGAAATAGTCCCAAGAGTTTGGGTCATAAAAGATAAGCAAAGGCATTTTTGGTACTAAGAGAGTGGCCTGTTTGTTTTCAAAAGAGCCAGGCATTTGAAATCTGTACTGCTTCTTGTCTACTCAGCATATGTCAGTCAAAATTTAGCAGATGAAGACAAAAGTAATTTTAGATTGGTTGAGTACAGGGATAGTGACAGGCACTGTGGCAGAACATTTTTCCAGCAACTGCCAAAGCAGTGCACCCGTTGTGAGGCAGCGTTAAAGAGTTCAGCTGGAGTTTCATGGACTGCCCCAGCATTTTCAACCATGCTATGTCACATTACAAACTCTAATGCAAATACATTAGCAAGGCAGCACTTTGACTTTGTAATTCTACCAGCAAAGAAAGTGCTCCTGAAGACAACAAATGTTCTTCCTTGATCCACAGGAATTCCACAGCAGAATGCTGTATGAATAGAAACCTTCAAAATTTGGCCTAGAAACCAAGACTCTTAAAACTGAGGTTTGAGAACACAAGCTCAGCCTATTTCTCATCAACTAATGCTAGTTCATTTACTTGACATAAAACATTCAAGCAAAACAGCTCAACAATTTCTTCTGAAAAAACAAGCAAAACAAAACAAAACAAACCCCCTAAACAAAATCCTATGCTTAAAGCTCTACCTCGGTCAGGACTCTGGCTCTCTGTACTTACCAGCTCATATTTCAAAGCTACCTGGAGAAGCCTCCAAAGCAAAAAAAATAGGTTTAACAAAAGATGGAGGTAGATGTGAACTAACACAAGCATGAAATACAATCCACATTTCTTTCTCATTCAGGCATTTTTCTGACATGCAGAAGTATCTTCACACTTGCAAACTCACTTCTAGTAATGACCTCTGCTTTGCACTTTGTACCTGCGTGCCTTGAGAGGCAGGCTTTGTGCAAAGAATTACTTGTTTTCTCTCAAAGAAGAATTTTTCCATTCAGGAAATGGGAAACACTGTTGGGCAAATACATTGAAAAGAACATACAGCCACAAAAAAATGGCACTTTTGACAACACCACATCCAAGTGGTGCTTTTTGAACAGTACCAGATGATTCAGAACACAGTAGTACTTTAGCGAGTTTGGAAATAAATTTCACATGATTTACAGCATCACTTATTAACCACATTGACTGGTTAATACAGGACAGATTTCTTCTTTTCTGAACCTTGGGAAAGAGATTAGGAGAAGCCTCCACTTTAACCCATGGTGTGCCCTCCAGATACTCGAACGTGGCCTGGGTGGGTATCTTCCACAGAAACCTTAGGTCCTGTTTTTCTAGTACAGCAAAGTTAACAGTAACCAACTAGTCTGGAGGAGCCATTTCACCTGCTCCTCTTCAGTCAGCCATTCAGTGCAGACCGATTCATTCCAAGAAATCTGGCCCTTCAGAAGATCTCTGGAAGCTTTTCAAGGTAGATTGGTCCTCTCTGGACTGATAAGGTTTGTGAAGGTTGTTTCAAATTGGTATCGGCTTCTCACAGCTCCGTGGTGCCTCATTCACACGTACTCAAAGGTTTGTAGAAACCCTGCTCACAGTCAATTTGCTGCTCGTCATCAGTTACTCTTGTGCTTAGATGTCTCTTGCCATCCCTTGGTAGAGCAGAAGGCTCTGAGGTAGTGAACTGTCACGGGCAACCTTGACACAAGTTAAGAAGTCCCTACCCAGATTCGGCAGAGATGTCTGATACATTCAAGCTTCTGGACCAATACAAATTCAACTAAAACAAAACAACCAAAAAAACCCTCAAACAGTTAAGGAACATCGTCTATGTAGTTAACTGTTCAACAGAAATACTAAAAAAAATTAAAGAACTTCAAATCTGGCAAAGTCATTGGAGCCAATTTGACACCAGGCACCCAGTATGACTTTATGAAGTGTCAGGTGAGTTTTGATGAAAATTACAAGTTTCTCAGGCTGATCATCAGAGCTGCCTTTAGCACTCACTGTGTGTTGCCTCAATGCAATTTAGCGGCAGAACAAATTTTCAAGCATGCTCAGTCTCACTCCAGCAACATCAACCCCATCTGTAGAACAGATATTCTCTAAACCTAAAGAAAACACTTTCTCTGGCTTAGCAGCCACCGTTGTGCCTAAACTTTCTGAAACACTGAAGCCATTCTGTACTTTTAGCACTTCACTGATGGAAGTGTGTGGATTACACATCCTCAAAATAAACCTTGAACCATACAAATAAACAGAACACTGTCAGAAACTTGCCCTCCTCAATTTTATAATATGTATTCCTTGCGTGCAAACATGACTGCTAGGACAAAAAGAGGCAAGGTCAGCCACTGAGAAACATTACAAGACTATACAATATTGCAAAACCAACATGAGCAGTATATCAGCTCCAATAATATTAATTTGAGGTGAAGCATTTTCTTCCACTAATCACTTCCAAGCTGAGTCTTTTTTTCCTTGTTAGAAGGGAGGCACTTTATTTAAACTGCAGAAAAATTTTTAAAAATCCAACAACAAAAACAGGGAAGCACAAAAAACTTATTTTCTATAAAAGTCTTCACTTTAAAACCAATTTGTGGCCTAAGCTCTTCATTTTGAAAGCACAGTTTAATACCATGGTGGGAAAGAACCTGTAACTTTAGATATACAGCTAACTTTCATTATACCTAAAACCTAACAGTTATAGTAGCTCTCTCATATCAAAAATGAGATACACTTTTTTCATTTACTCAAAAGACTGATGTAAATTTTACATGCAAAATGCAGATGTGTAGCTGTTGACACAAAGTTTCAGCCCTGAAACTTGCCCAACAAGAACAGTGAGTTAGAGCTTGGTGCCTGTGGAGCATAACACCACTTTTGGGAACAACTGCACATTTCCAGTTTTGTGACAGAGACCTGTATTTTACTGCTTCTGGTATTACAATTTACAACTAAACATCCTCACATTTGCTGTACTGGGATTTGCCGAGGTCCAACTGCAAGACTAACTAAAATGTTTCACTTGTTCTGGGTCCTTCTTTTTAAAAATAGGACTGAGCCCAACATGAAGGGATGCAAGTTTAGGAATTACTGGATTTCTTTTCTTAGCTAGTCCTGTCTCATCCAGTCATCCTCCCTTATTCAGCAATATGAGAATCCTCACACACTACTTACTAATTATTTTATTAACACATTTAAATGTTTTTGTTTCCCCAAGACATAGCATGATGCTTATTCCTTAACTTTTAACACAGAAGTCTACCTCAGCCATAAAAGCTATATAAGAAAAAGGCTGCAATTCTCACCCCTAAAACAACACCACTATGATTACACTGAAGCAGCAAGATTTATCTTTACTGGCAAAAAAAAGTCCAGAATACAAAAGTTAAGCAAAGGTAACAAAAGGCCTAACACAAAGGGGCATTGAAATATTGCAGTCAAAACTCACAGTGGAGGGGCAGCCAACTGAAATCAAAGATCATAAGAAAAGCTTTCTTGTTAATTGAAAGCAACATGAAATCTTTTGACAACAAATGCACAGAGTAATCTAAACCAGCTCCAGTGTACAGAAGACCAAATCCTCTGACAGAACTTCAGCCTTTCAGGTAACTGCCTGCAAACCCAACATGTTCCAAAGATGGTTTTTGGTGTCACAAACAAAGATTCTCTAATTAAATTTAAAAAAGTAAAAATACTTGCAGCCTGTAAGTTTAGCCCAGATTGGAATTCTGCAACAAGATACTCTTCCTCAAGTGTCTTTTAAAAGCATGCCAAAACCATTAGTTAAAAGGATAATCTAAATAAAGCCATTGTTAAAAAAATAAAACTACATCATGCCATGGCTGAAACAGCTAAGGTACTGGTCAGCAAGGAAGGATTATTTCCTGGCACAGTAACAAAGCAGCAGACTTAGCTC
>VXBQ01006432.1:0-12279 GCA_013400175.1 Phainopepla nitens | reverse complement strand
ATAGCTCAGATCTGGGGAAGGGGAGCTATGTGTGTGCACAGTCCAGGGAGATGAGATGGAGAAGGCATCACTCTCATCGGGCAGTAAATATTGTATCAGAGCCTCTGGAAATAACCTTAGGTAGAAATCCAACATTAGGGCATGAGAAAGTAAATTTGGCACAGCTTAGAAGGCATGTCACTAATATAATAATCAGTATTTTATAAAAGCTGTGGTTGCTGTAGAGAGATACTACCCAATGAACTACTTAAAGCATTCTCTTCCACCTTTTAAAAAAAATATAGTGATTAGAGAACAAATACCTTTGCAGATATTTACAGCAAGACAATAGAAGTAGTTTGCATTGTTCTACACCTTTACTTTTAGCAGCTTATCTCAATCAAAATCTTCCAGAGGTAAATAAAAGCTCTGTTTGAAAGGAACTCTAGAAGTAGTTACCAAATTCTCTAGATGGAAAATTTGAAAAGAGGTTGATGTGCAAGTAAAACAGCTTGTTCTTGTAGAACAACTGCAGATGCCAACTCACCGTGTCCAAGCCCCTGGAGATTGTAACCGCGCTGCCACTTGGATTTACGGTACATAACCAAAGGGCTCCCGTGCAGAGGGAAGGGGACCTGCTGCTGCTGGTGGCTGCCAACACTGAGCTGAGATCAGCCAGCTGCTAGTGCAGGCAGGACAACGATTTTCAACACTGCGAGAGAAAGCCAGAGTGAGACCATATGGTTAAGCCCCATCCACATCAGCAATTGAGAACTGTCAGCTGGCACAGGCAGGAGATCTACCTGTCACCCACTGCCACTGTAAAGAATGGTTTCCTAGGGGTTGGCTCCCTGTCTCCTGGAATAAATGTGTCTTTGAAAACACCATACACCCTTCTCTCCAGTCAGTACTCTCACTGCAAAGCAACTCAAATGCTCAGTTCAACATTATTGAGGGAATTCAGTTGCCAGTTGGTGCGCACAGGATTTACTGAAATTTAAGAATATGTTCTGGAATTATACAGGATAAGTACAATTTCTGTTCTGTTTTACATTTACAGAAGACTGCCAGTTGCAGGTAAGCATTAGACAAGCGCTGTCAGCAGACACCCTGGCTGTGTGTTATTCAAAACCCTGCAAAATAAAGGGATGAAAGGGCTGGCTTTAACTTCAAACTACTTAGAGGAAGGGGAGTTGGACCAGATGAACTCCAGAGTTCCCTTCCAAATCCTTCTCTTCACTGACAAACCTGGCCACTAACACAGAGGCATGAGCTTTGCATGCAAAGACAGAAGCCCTGCATCACAGAGCTATTATTTATCACCTATTTGCATGACTGCAGGAATGCCTGAACTTAGTTGCTAATGTGTAGCAGGAACACATTCTGCAGTTAAGCAACTTTAAGGTGGCATAAAGCACTGCTGCCTGCATGGCACAAGGTTCTGCAAACCATGATTTTCACAGACCTATGCTCCAAACTGTTTCTCAGGTGGATTTATTTGGTGCTGAGTGCACCTGAACAGACAACAGGAACAAAGAGCTGGGACCACCTTCCGTATGACTGTGTTCATTTCCATAAAAATAGTAGAATTAGGTCTTTAAATGCATGGACTAATTAATAATGAGATAACAGGAAATAAGAATTTATTTCTGAGCAGTACTTAAAAGCTGTTAAATCTTGAAAAACAAGGAAACTTTATTCCATTTTTAACTAGAGCTAATTTTGTTTTCTGTATACTCACTCTTCTATTCAACTTATTTTGTTCTTTTAGGTAACAGAAGCTATATTCATCAGTAGAAGTCTGCTCAGTACAGCAATAGTCTTATTAGCACGCATATGGAGTTAAAACAGCTTATATGAAGGATGCTGTAAAATGAGGCTTGAAAACAAGCACAGTTACAGCAATAAATGAAAAATTAAAATTCTGTCTCAGTTACAAAAACATGCTTGGAACAACCTAGAGGTCTGTCTTCATCAAGTCTTAGTCATTTCCTGTACATTTCTTCACAGGGCAGTATTTTGTCTGCTCACATTAATGCGAGGTACCTCCATAGTCAGTTGCTACAATAAAACTTGGGATACACCAACATTAACACAGGTTATGGTCCAGCTGGAAAACTTCCACCAACAATTCATCTGAACTGGTCACTTGGTTGCATGCTGGGAAAGCATCTTCTGACAGTGCCTGGCAAAGGTAACCTGCAGAAACTGAACAGGCCCTGACAGAACCCAGGACATAGAGAGCAATGAGAAGACAGGTGCAGGTCACAAAATACAGTCTCTGAAAATTGTGAGATAATATCTGAAGATTGTCAAATCTTAAGTAACATTCCCAAAGACTAATCAGCATCTGTGAGATGGAGTAAAGTCTGAAACATAAACTATGGCTGAGAACTAGACACCTGCCTTAAAACCATGCTTGGTACTTCTGCATAAGGGAGAAGCCTAAGGAAAACCAGCAACTGCCATGGTTAAGCTTACAATACAGATTAACTTGGAATTCCCACATACTTTAACTACAATGATTATCATCAACAGGGAATGTAGAACTCATTGCAATTTTAAGTCTCTCTCTATTAAAAGAGACTCCCCCACTTAGATACAAGTCTCTGAAGCACTGAGCAACTTTATCCTCTGCTAGAGTTGTTAAAGTTGCAAGGCAGAAACCAGAACAGGCTGCCATTTAATAAAGGCAGCCTCAGCAGAAGGAGTGAAAGGGAAAACCCAGGCTTCACCAAATGCCATGCTGCTCCACATCAACACAATGGAGGGGAATCCTGTTCCACTCAGTGCTATGAGCCACCTGGCCAGGAGCCATGCTAATGCACGGCTAGTTGGCCTTGAGGGTTGAAAATAAAAGATGAACGGCCAAAATCTGAGGCCAGCAGACACAGCTGTCAGGCAGGGATCAGCAGACCTGAGGACTGTAGCATTACAAACACTCCAGCCCATACTGGTTGGCAGTTTTGCACTATATCCTATTATTTTCCTCAGTTATTTCCTTCCTCTCTTTGTCTACCTACCAAAATTCCTACTTGTGCTCTGCTTCTCTCCCCTACCTCTTCCCTTTTTTGTCTCTTCAGAGTCCAAGGTCTTTCTGTCAGGCTTCTTTCTATTCATACAGCATGGAAGTGCTGAAAAATCAAAGTTCACAATTTTTGGTATGTTCAGCTTCCCTGTCTCAGGATTCTATAAAAATCAGGTTTCTTCAAAGACAGTTGACATACTCTGCTTTTAACACTGTCCTCAGTCACAACACATCAGTCAGTATTGAAGAAAAGAGTTCACAAATAATGCAGTGTGCTGAGTTAGCTTCTACAAATGGTCACCACTGCAGAGACAGCTGACCTACAGCTCTCACTGACATGAACAGTCCCTAGCCACACAAATAAAGACTGTCATGGTTCTTCCCCAAACTCCTGCAGGGAAAAAAAAATAAGATTATAGCAGATTGGATGGAACAGCTCTAAGAAAAATCAATAACAGTAACTGTAAAATCTAAAATTAAAGTAAGTCTGGTTTTGATGCTTTCAGTACACACGGTACATTAAAATTGGCATAAGCCCAATGGAACATGAAGTACTTGTGGACAATGTCTGCCAAGAGCTGGAAATACAGTACTTGGTCTTTGCAGAACAAACAGAGAGCCTCAGTTCATTTGTACTTTATGCATCTGAAAAAAAAAAAATAAATCAAGGTGATCTTTCTGGGGGGAACATTTGTATTAAATCTAATTGGCATGCTTTGTGCAACACTGAATGGAACCCGTGCCCATTGGCAAAGAATCACTATTTGTCATTCTATAATCCCTTCCACTTGTGACAAAAGGTTACAAAGATGTCAGACCTCCCTACATTCCAAAATACTGTGCTTTCCTGCTCAGCATCAGGTTTGTGCCTCACGTAAGCTCTCTACCTGGTCCTCAGTCATGTTGACACTTCTAAACATCTGACACAGTGAAAGCAGAAGAAAAATGGGAAGCCTGAACTGAGGGAACTCATGCTACACTATCCTTTTTTTACCTACCTTCACATTTGTTGGTAGTTCATTAGTTTACATGCCTCAAAGCAGAGCCAGGTTTGATTAGTAACTGAATACTTATTTGCATTTCTGTAGCGGCCTCCAAACATTACCAAATTAAGCATTAACACATCTGTGAGTTCCTTACCTTACTTAAAATAAGGACAAAAAACAAGAGACAGACAAGGCTAACATCCATCTGGGGCTTTGGAGACATCATGCACCATCTCAGCACACAGGTTCCTCTCCCTGCCATCTCCTATGCCCTGAGCTCTTTCCCAGCTGAACAGGAGAGTGGAGCACAATTCCAGCTTTCTTATGTCTCAGCCACAGCCCTGCCTTGGGAAACTGGAGCAGCAAGAGAAGAGGAAACAGGCAATGCTACACTTGACACCAGCCCAAAGTGAGGCAAGAAACTTCTCATGCCATCTCACTCTACACATCAGCCAAGCACCATCTGAATCTTTAAAGCTGTTACTTCTTGGCGATTGAGGTTTTGAAATACATCAAGCCAGATAAACAGATACAACAGCCAGATAAATGTGACTGTTAGTCCTTCTCATTAATAGCTGTAAAATAATAGCAGAACGTCTACAATACTTGCTATTGTGGACTCAAGAGACTGAAAGACACCGGACACGTGATCATTAATGTGATAATGTTCACTTCTCCCTATGACTGGTCTCTGCTGGATTTAAAGTAGGCATTAACTCTTCCCTCACCTTCAGGATCAGGCTCCTCTCTCTGCTCCTGTTTATACATTGGCAACTTGAATGAGTTCCTCCCCAAAGCTGGTGGAGTAAGGGAAGGGCAGCAAAAATCCTTGTAACACTTCCCCTCTTGAGGCAGAGGTTCCTCTTGCTGTCTACACATATCTCAGAAGAGTGATATATGAATTCTTATTTCAATGAGGAAAAAATTAAAAAGAGCCCACCTGTATCGGCATAAGAACTGAGAAGCAGTTGCTGTGTCTAAGTCACAAACAATTTATAAGCCCACACTTTCTACTAGAGCACCCTGACCTTTCAGCTAGCAGTGAGAGGTGCAAGAACCTACTCTATGTTCACATCTGCTTCTCAGAAACCCTCTGACAAAGCTAAAACACCGGCCACAGTACTGACTGCACACATATGAACACGTGCAAGAAAAAAAAAAGGATAAAAATAAAAGCTATTTGTGCATTTATTTGCCTGCACGATCAAGCTGAGTTCCTCAACTCCAGCAGGTGGCTGACAGTCTTAATACAGTAATACACCACTTCTTTTAAAAAAGACAAGAGAAAAAACCTTACCAAGCTGTTACCCTCACCATGGTACACTCCAGCCCTCAGGAACAACCTTGAGCAGTTTACAGAAACCTCAACCAACAGGTAACAGCTCACACTGTATCCAAAGGGAAAGCTCAACTGGAATATTTCACATCCAACAAATGCAGCACCTAACAAATACTAAAACAACTGATGTGGGCTACCAGCAGCATAGCAATTACCTTACTATTAAAAAAAAGAAAAAAGGAACAAAGATCCAGTATGATGGATCCATCTACCACAGGAATCAAGATGACTTGGCCATCAAAGTCATCTAAGCACAAAGAGGTGATCACCTGTCTTCAGGCTAATATGCATTACAATGTAATTTGTCTAAGGCTAGGTCTGCTAATCCCAGGGAATGAAGTGCAGTTATAAATACATATATGATATGTGTATATATCTATATATGTATGTATGTATATTAAAACACAATCTCTTAACTTTAAGAGGCACAAGGACAGCAGATTGGAGCAGGATGCAGTGTTTATCTGAAGTGTCAGCACTACCATCACAAATTTGCCTCAACATTATCACATGAAAAAAAGATCAAATGAAACATTAAGTGTCTGTTCTTGGGCCCTCCTGTTCTCTGCACTACCCACTGAAGAACTGTTACACCTTTGCCTTGTTAAAAAGGGGTTTTTAATCCACTGTCTCTAAGTTTCAGGCCATTTGAGCTGAATTTAAGCCATTTGAGTTGGTTCTGTCTCAGCTCTTTATTCAAAGTACATTACATAAATACCCCCACAACCACCGGGTGCTGTAATTAGGTGTCAGTGTTACCACAATTGTTTTACAGCTGGACTATTATCTCCTTCCCTTGTAACTATTCAACTGCACAGACAACGTGCTCGTGCCACTTGTGGGCATGATTCAGTTTTTTGTGCACTTCTAAAAGCAGCATCCTAAACCTGCAACCTAATTACCAGGATAGCTTGATCAGGAAGATGAAAGCAGCAGTATTGACTGAACAGTCTATAACTCTAGCTTCTCAAATATTTAAGTCAACTCCTCTGGTTTCCTGCACAGGAGGAACTCTCCCAGTTTCTGTCAGAAGAACTTGCAGTGTGCTCCCAAATTCAAAAGACAGCAGTTGCCCAGCAAAAAGGAGTCAGATCCAAAACCAAGAGGGAGCACACACCCCACCTCCAATGTTAGCAAGGCTTGAAGCCACTTCGAACAGAAGCTCAAAGCCATCTTCTGCTAACCTTAAAGTACAGCAGCAATCTAAACACAGCAACTCAAATACCTACCTGCATTTATTTTCTTCCTCGTTAAGCACTCCTCAGAGTATTTGAAATGGCTCCAGAAAAAAGTAAACCAAGCCAAACAAAGAAAAAAAATTAGTGGGAAATGACGGAACTGACATTTTTAGAATACAGCAGTTTGTCCCAAGAGGTGCATTAAAAAAGCAAAATGAGCAACGAGTTCTTCAAAAGTAAGTAAATCACTTGCAGTAAGCCTCTATATATGATGAATTGTGCATTTTTACCCCTACCTCATACCAAATAAACAGTTCAGCTCCATTGTCTGACATAAGGATCACTGCTGATGTTCACTGTTGAAACTTGTGTTAAATCATGACTAAGACAATAATTATTCTTGTAAAAATATTGTACAGAACTACAACTGCTTCAGATAAGTGGAAAGGATATCAAGACAGCATGAGACAAAAATTCCAGCATAGATATTAACACTTAAAGAGAAGAGGAGCCTTGAGATTTCTTAGCAGAAATTCTTCAGGGACCACTTTTATCATTTAACACCAACAATTTGTCTTAGGACAAAGAAAACAGATGCAGCACTCAAGCTTGCATGATCTTAAAAATCAAGTCCTTACTGTTTAATCCTGCTTAGACTATTAAAAGCAGAAGGATCTGGGAACAGAGGAAGTGGGCACTTTAGGGCAGACCTGCAACTGTCAGAAAGGCATGATCTTGACACAAGGAAAGGAACGGTAAACATGGAACCCCAAGCCTAACTTGGTGACTAGTTAAACCTTGTCTCACAGTCCCAAAGGAAGAGATGTTTAAGGGGGCCCTAGGTGCAGGCTGCACAGGCACAGAAGCTCCCTTTCCTGAAGCCCACAGCCCTATCCAGGTGCCTTGCAAGCTGTTGCAGACACCACTGATCAATTCCTGGGCAAGGATGACCAGCTGGGTGAAACGTCCCAAGCTGGATCTAACCCAGAGACGCCACTTCCACTGCCCTGACCCAAAGAACAATGAAGCCATTAAGTGGTTTTGGCCCAGATCAAGGGGTTACCACCCATGGGGATAAGCAGGCAGGGACAAACTACCCCAACAGCTGCAGCTTTGCAGTTGCTCACTACATGGTTCACATAATTAAGCAGAAACACTGAAGAGACAAGGACAGTGTGAGAGGTACAAACCACATCACCAAGTTTCTTCTCACAATGCCTTCACAAATCCTTGCAGGCCTTGATCTCCAACAATGTCAAATCTTAAAGTCTTCTCAACAAAAAACAAATCAGTACCCTCAAATTCAATTTCTATTCTCTATCTTGTCCATAAAGTAAGGAAAATAGGTACCCCCACTCAGAAAAGATTATTTTGAAGCATTTGAAATGAAACCCAAAGGGTTATACAGTTACAGAAACACTACAAACTTGAAATACAACCAGCTAAGTACATCCAGACACATGATTCAATTGGCAATGGAAGGGAAAAAAAAACACCCATGGTGGTCTACTTAAAAGGAAATTCTGGCTATGCAGGGATTTGTGTTTTATTATTTTTCTGGGTTTTGGTTGCTTTGGGGTTTTTCTTTGGTTTTGTTTGTTTGCTGTTTTATATCTTCAAGTCCTAGCTCCAACAAACTACTGCCCAGAGAATCCTACTTGACTAACTTCAAACCCATAACCTGCAAGTACCTACACATTTATACATCCCATTCACTCAAAACCTCAACCAGTCCACAAAATATCACTATCAAGTAGCTATTCATATTATCAGCTGCCCTTATTAATAACAAAAAAATATTCCAGAGATCATTTCTGGTTTGGGCCTTTTTAAACTATAACCTTTCAATACCCTCCTTGCTGTTCACACATACATACACACCCTGATGTAGCCAGACAAACATCTCTGTACTATTAAAAAAAACTTCTCACAAGGAATGCTTTTCTCCCTTCTAAAAACACATTTATGCAATTAACTTCTACAAACAGGGCTGGCACAGAAAAACACCTGGTTGGCAGGGCTGTCTAGCCAACACCAAGGCAGACCAAGAGTGTTTTGAGCCAACACTGACACATGTCCCAAGCCTTCTACAACATATACAGGTGAACAAGGAAAGTGAGTGTGAATTGAACAAATCCTCTTCCTGACAGGAATATAATTACTGGACCAGAGTAAGAGGTTTTGACCGCTCCTAATCTAAAAACTGCAATACAGCTTTAATTAGAAGAGTAAAATTATAGGATACTCCCAATCCTGAAACCACAACCAGAAATTCACTGCAAGGTTCAGTCCACCCTGCTCTTGAGTACAAGATTCAAGCTCAAAATCCAGCCTTTACCTAAGTACCACGCGTGGCATTCGAGTCACTGTGATTAAATCCAGCAGCATGGATTAAAACCAAGGTCAGCAGATGAACTTTTATTACCTGTTCATGAACTGAGCCGTGCTCCTGCATGGCAGGCTCCAGAGGATACCATCAACCCTTAACTAAATACTCCCACCCAGGCACTGCATTCAGCCTCAACCAAACAAGCTGCTGAGTGGTTCACACTTTAGCCCACGTCCCCAAATGCCACCTCACATGCCAGCCAGGAGACACTGCTGGAGAAGGACTGCTATTGATGAGCACCTTCCTCCAGCACAGGGTGCCAGCAGGGGACAACAGCTTTTTCCTGCAAAGCCTGCAGTTTCCAGTCAACTGTTTCACAATCACTCATCACTACAGGGTTATTCCAGAAAGGGCACTTGGAGCAGCTAGGAACATTTGGTGCTCCAAATCATGTCACATGGGTCAGCAAAAGAAGGCCAGGGCATAGGGCTCACCTGGTAGTCCAAAAGCTGTGCACTCACTCGTGCAAAGCACCCAGGAACCTCTACCTACCTGAAGAAAAAAGTCTCTTTTCAAACCAATGTAAATACAGGATACTTGTAAAAGAACATACTCATGATGTGCAAGACTGTCATTTTACTGTGAATCAAGTTATTGTCAAAGAGTTTTTACTGCTTTTAGCAGAAGGCAGAGCTTGCCTTTTTTTTTTAAGTTTCAAGAGGAGTTCTAGCACAACAAGCTTCTTTTTTAACTTGAAAGGCAGGCTTTTGAATACATACATTCAAACATTTTAAACAAGAAACACAATCACTCCTAATTACTAATTGCCACATCGTTACAAAACGTTAAGGCCACAAAAAATATGATGCTACCTTATTGCCCCAGCCCACCTTCAAGCACCCACTGGAGAGCCTACAGGAGCAGGGAAATGCATCCCACGAGCTGCCCAGCACCTCCTGCCCAACTGACACGATTTTTCATAACTAAATTGCTGTTTTACCTTCCTGCCCATGAATCTTTTCACCCAGGCAGACTAACTGGGCCTGACTTGGGCTGGAATATTAATTTCAGTAGGACTGGGGAACTGCAATAGCATCGTGACACTTCCTGGTGCATCCTGCTAAGCGGTACATTGAAAGGAAACAGAAACAAGTTATGATGGAAACATGCTCACTTTTTTTTCCACTGAAACTCACCAGCATTCAGTGGTGCTCGACCTACTTCCTATGCCATGTCTTTGCTGTCACTTCCTCCTTTGACAGTTTGTCAGCACGCTTGTGAATCTGGAGATTAAGGAATGAACGTCTGGGAGGCAAAAGAGTCGGACTTTTTCATCCTGAGGCTCACTCAAAACTTTCACAGTCTAACCAGCAAGGCTCATAGTGACCAGCCAGCAACAAGTACCTCCAATTACTGGCATCCAGCAGGCACTGCTAATTAACTGGGTAATTTTGCTTACAAGCATGCACTTAAAGGTGACTGATTTCTCATGAAACACCCTCATTCTCCCTTTTTTAGCTCAAGGCACGGATTAGCATCTACAAACAGCTTTGGGTTTCCTGTATTCCAGAGCTCCTCTCTGAAAAGACATTTGATATCAAAAAATATTTGTAATTAGCTCCTTACAAATAAGAGTTTTAAATACCACTGGCTCCAAGCACATGATCCTCTATTTTGTAACTACACACTAGCTATAAATGCTGAAGTGAAAGGATCCTGTTCTCCACGCCTAGTTTCTTAATAGAAACCAACATTGCCACCAAAACACAAAATGGTTGCAGCAGAGGTGGTACATTAAGTTCTTCTTTAACTGAAATGCTAGTAGTTACTCTAAATGTTAATTTCTTAAGATGAACACCAGCACGGCGACCTGCTGCGTTGAGAAATACATTCCAGCGTTTAGTAAGAACGGAAACATTCACGAGGCACACGTTACACGACTTTACTCAGCCTAACAGTAGGTGCTCCTGCATGTTTAATTCATTTGAAAGAGGAGATGTTGAAGCTTAAGGTACCCAGTAGCAACCTACAGACAACCAAAATGCATTCCCAGAGCTTCCTGCCAGGCCATTCACACGACTTCAAAGAGTTAGGACACTTCTCCTGCACAGCACCAAGAGAGTCTAATTTTCCAGCTACCAACGCTCAGTTTTCAACAAACCACGCTTTTTCTCGGGGGAAAGGACAGCGGTGGAGAGGAAAGGGGGAAATGTCCCGGGCAGACGTCTGAACTTTGGCTCTACATTACTCACTCCGAAATTGCCGGCCTAAAACATTACAAAGCCACGCAGACCACACAACACCACATGCAAACGAAGATCTGGGCAGCCTGTTCATCTCCACTAACCTACAGGCGCAGTTCTGGAACAAAAAGCAACTGAAGATGTATCATCAACAGGTCATCTGGCAGCTTCTTTGTGGGAAATAAAAAAAAATTCGAAACGCTGCTGAACAGAAACCGGAAACGGCCTTTTTTTTTTTTTCCCCCGGGTCTCCCCCCCCCTCCCATACCCGTTCACAATGAAAAAAAAAAAAAAAAAAAGCAACCTATCGTCCTTCAGATGCAGAAGCGCCAGCTTCTAGCTAGCTGAAAGGCTTTGTAATTTTCCTCGTCATGTACTGTTTTTTCAAGGCAGAGGAGTTCCAGAAAAAAAAAAAAAATAAAAAAAAAGAGTGGCCTTTAAAGCCAGAAACACCAGCATTACAGCCAGACTGCTTTTTGCTCGCATATATTCCAGAAGCTGCATTTTGCAGAGGTGAAGTAGCTGCAGTTTTCGAGGTGGCAGTTAAAACAAAAACAAAGGGGGGCAGGGCAAAAGAAAAATGTTTCCGGTATAAAAATGTAAATGCTTTAAAATATACCCTTCATCACACGAAAATTATTAGCTGAAATCACAACTGCTCCTTCTCTCCTCTGCCTTTTGAATATCTTCTCTACAGCTGCTGCAGGCAGAAATGTCCCCCTCGTACTAAATCCTCCTGAAAATGCCTTATTTAACGAGGTGAAAACAAGAGTAAGAAGAAAAACCGGACACAAGTTGCGCTGGACGGCAGGCTGCTCACAAAAGAGCTGAGGAGACGGGAGAGAAACCCCTCAATTCTCCCAAGAAGCTTAAAATTAAAGACACAACTTCCCCACCGCCCAGCTGGATTTTTCCAGAGTAAAACAACATCAAATTTGGAAGAGCTATGGATTTAAAAAAAAAAACAAAAAAAAAAAACACTAAGAAAAAGAAGCAAGCTTTCCCACCAAGATCTTTCAGGTTAACAACAGCCAAACAAAATCCCCCTTTGTTTTGTTGTCACTGCCTGCGTGCTGCTCCCATTCCACGCTCCGGCACGGCAGGCTGCGATCAATGGATTTGGCGGGGGAAAACCCGTTCTCTACCCTCCAAAAAATAGACACAGACCACCAGGGCCGCCAAAAAAAAAAAAAAAAA
>VXBQ01006431.1:0-150295 GCA_013400175.1 Phainopepla nitens | reverse complement strand
CCCCGGGCACGTTCCCCTCGCCGCTGCTGATCCCCGCGTCCCCGGTGTTCCTCGGACGTGTTCCCGGAGAGCGGGGCGGGGGGAATCCCCGGGCTTCCCGGCCCGCTCTCGGCGGTCCCCGGAGGCGCCGGATGGATGGCTCTGGGCTTCTCGCGGGTCTTGCCTAGGGCAGCACGGCGGGCAGCCTGCGCTGGTCTGGCAGCGCGTCCCAGCCCCACGGAGAGGGCGAGGGCGAGGAATGTTCTCGGCACCTTCTGTCCTCAACTTCTCGGAGAACCCCGTCGCCAGCCGCTGTGCACCTCGCCGGCAGCCGTCCCGCGCAGCCTTCCGGCTCGCTGGGCTGGGCTCGGCTGGGCTGGGCTCGGCTGGGCGGCGGGGAGCCGGCGGGGGTTTGATCCCCGGGCCCAGAGGACGGCTCCCGGCGCGGCGCCCACTGCCCGGCGGGTACGGGCGAGGGGCCTCTGCTAGCACGGAGTGCTCGATCTTGAGTGGGAAACGAAAAACAGCCGGGCGGAGTTTAGTACGGTCAGCTCCTTGTGCTTACAGAAAGCGCAGAGTAACGTGCACCTGGGGAGCTTCAAGGGTAACATCTCATCCACTTACATAAACAGGCACACCGACTCTTTGCTAGAATTAGGCTGGCTAATACAAAAAACCTTAAGAGCGGCTTGTATTACAAAAACAAGTCTGTACAAGCTAAATGACAGCAATCCTGAATGTGTTTCTTCTGGCTTATACTTGGGTTTCTCAATCACAACTTACCTAAAAAAAATGCACAGGGGGAGGAATGTTCCTCCCCCCGTGCAAATTACAAAGCAGTTGTTGTTATAACACAAATAGAATCCAAAGCTATCTGAAAATCGTCTACTCCTTTAGTAACTTACTATGATATATAAGTTCAGATTTTACTTTTCGAAGCTATAAAAATGATGCAGATATCACAATTTAGCAAGATAAGCTGCCTGTAGCTCTTTTGGGTGTGAGGTACGCACCTGCACTGGGCTTTTTCCTCGGTAGTGATGACTTCCCAGTATTTTTTTAGGAAAAACAACCAAGCTTTTACTTCCTCATGGATTTCTGCCAATGAGGTAGAACTCAAACTGTTGTAAGATCCAAATGCAGGAGCAAGCACGTGTGTAATACTCTCCTGATTGCCTTCGGTCACTTCAGGTTTGCTCTTCTGCCTCAGACTTACTAGAACTCCTGAAGAGCACTAGTTACATGCTCAAAAGCATGGACATCGTTATTGTTACCTGATTTTGCAGATGGGGAAACGCACAAAAGTTGAGTGACCTGCTCAGTCTCGCTAGGCAGGACAGTAGCAGGAGATCCAGGTCTTTTGAGTCCTAAATCAAGATCCCATGTTTAACAACACTAATGCAAACTCAGCATGATTCATGAATTTACATGTCAGCCTTGTATGTCTTAGTTCTTTTCTTTTTATGGCAGATAATGGGTGGAAACAGATTTTTCCCAGCTCATCAGTGTGTGAGCTATCTCAGGGGTAGGATGCGGACAAAGACTGCCTAAGTAGCACTAGCAGTGCAGTTGCCTATGGCTTTCTGCACTGTTCTCCCTGATTTGCTTTCTGTTACAAATTCATTGACTTTGAATCCTTAATTTCATTTCCCTAGCACACATTCAGAGCTGAGCTATGTAAGGAGAGAAGGTGTGTCCCACTTCTCTCAGTAGTTCCTGGGGAGGGCAGGCAGAATCTCTACTGTTGTCATAAACTTTAGTGTTCTCTCTTTGAGGAACTGTATAAATTTTTACTTTCCACTATACATTTATAAACCATTTACCCTTTACTGTTTTTTTTTGTGGTGCTGCCTGATAAGAATCATAAATCACTTCACAATCACCAAACTGTTATATTTACTTCAGGTGTTGGTATGTTTCTACTTTCACCTCATCTTTTTTATCACTAATAGCTCAGAAGAAGCTTCTCAAGGACAACTATAAATAAATATGTGTATACTTGAAAATACTGCCCCTGATAATTTGAGGAGATTCAACTCCAAAGACTGAGAGATGTATGATAGAGATTTGTATCTAAATTAATGTTCTTTAGGAGTGCTCATTTCTCTAAGTTGCATAGAGAACAATTCTTCTGGCCTATTTGAGATTTGTTTCAGAGCTTATGATACGGTTTGATCCTAACAGTGCCTGTTTTCCTCCTTTCCATACGAGGGATGCCTATGTGACATGCTCAGATGTAAATGTATCCACTAGAGCTCTGAAGTTAGGCTAATAAATTGTACCATTTCTTTTTACTTGACAGGTTTAGGTCTTCAAAAGCATTTCAAATAAAGAAAATAGTATGGTGCTGACTTCCTAGAGGAAAGATCCTTGAAAAAATGTATTCATACTGTAGAAACTTTATGTCACAAGAGCCACAGTTGTACTGTTGCTTCCTTAACTGGTTTGGATGTTAAGTACCTTTTGTGAGCAGTGATACCCAAAAATGTTTTGGAATCTTTACTCCCTGATGATAGATTGAACTGACATGTGCAGTACAGTCTAAAAGCAATAACGTACTGGCCCCTGTTTTTGGCATTTAAAGTTCCCTCCCTCTTCTGTCTGTGATGAAAACCCTCTGAATATAAGGGGGGTGGTGACTGCTGGCTGGCTGGCATGGCTGAGATGTCACAGCTCCTGTTACAAAGGCTTCTCCCTCTCAGAGCTATGCTGTATAAAGCCTTGTCAAGTAAGAGCACTGAGAGCAAGTTCTAAAAGCAAGACATTCTAAAAGCAAAACATTTCAAGATGCTGTATCTCCAAGAATTGTCAGAAAGACAAGGCCACATATGAGATATCTGAACAGTCCTTTAAAGGGACAACTGAAAATTGCTCTGCTGTTTGAGGACATCTGCTCTGTTTTCACAAGTAACACTAAAGATTATTATCACAGAAAGAGATGAGATGACAGGGCAAATATTATCCCTTACTCTTTTCTCACCACTTTTCCCCACACTTACTAACACTTCAACACTCAGTTGTACTGCTTTACTTAGACGACAACAATTTGTCTTTTTTCTCTGTGAAGCTTGAGAGAGAAGCTTAATTTTGTATAGGATAAGATGACAGTAAAATATTAATTGGCAGGAAGTACCTGGAGCTACTCAGAATTTGAAGGCTGCATTTGAAATTAAAAGTCTTATATTAGGAAAAAAAAAAGGCTTCTTTGAAATATATTTAAAAAAGAAAAATACCAGTTTTGTAAGTTCACCTGTCTGTATAAGGTCTCTTTCCAGGGTTTCCAGTCTTCCTGCCCTATCAAAAGACAGCAGACCCATCCTTGATGCTGCTAGGTAAAAAACCAAACAAACAAACCAGCCCTCTTCAATTTCTTCAATTCCTCGTCAAAAACATACATTCTATGTACATTTTGACATCCCTACGCCAAATTATGCACGAAGGGTAGTAATGAAACTAAAAATACTGAAGTTTGCTAATGCAAATCACAGTGCTGATACAAAGATATGATTGTGATTTCACTATGAATTTATATAACTCTTCTACATGAATATTGCCATTATAGAAAATAACCACCATAAACCAAAGCCCCAAGGCAGTGAATATTCTCTTGCACAAGGAAAAGGCAATGCAGTGGTGTTGAAAAACCTGGATGTCTACTAAGCGTTGAGTCAAAGCTGGCTCAGATTCTCAGATGGAGGCACTCCAATGTGCTTCACAGTGACAGTGATACTCAGTGAATGATGTGACTTTTCAGTATGCCTGGGAAATTGGCAACATGCAGCTCTGTGTTAGCCAGCGTAAGTAAATACGCACCGAGTCAGTATTAACTGGTGGAGGTTCCTTTTCATCTTGTGTATTCTCCTGAAAGATCTCATAGTAGTGAAAGCTGGAAAGTTTTCATAGATTTTCAGGAGCCAGAATTTGCTATGAAAGCCTAAATGACTTTTCCTTTCTTGAAAAATAAATCAGCCTCCCACCCCAAGTGAATAGACTTTTCTTTTCCTTCCTGACTGTTCTTATGCTGACTCATTTTATCTCTGTCAATTATATAAATGGATTTGTCTTTCTGAAAGATGAGCATTTGTAGCTCTACTTGCTATCATCCTTAGGCCCAGGCCCACAAAGCAGCTTGGGTTTTGCAATGTGTTTGGGTTAGGCACCCAGCTCCAAGATCAGATAGGACAATTTGGTGAGGGTATCCAAGTTTACTTCAACTCTTATCTCTTTACTGTGTGGTATCCCAAAAGGCATCCGCTGTAGAAAAATACTGAACAGAATTACAATGGAAGGCAGCAGTGATAAAAGAAACTCAGAGAGACAGAAATTCAGGCTTTCTCTTTGGTAGGAGACTGCCCTTTTCACTGAAGTCCTCTCCTGCTTGTATTGTGGGAGAAATGGGGAATGGCAAAAGACATTCCAAAGCAATTTTAACACTTCCTGTCAGTGTGTCTAACTATTATATATAAAGCATGAAGAACTAGATCATCTCCTTTACTGACAGTTTAGTTTCATTCAGAAAGAATCCAAATGCTGTGCATTGTGGTGACCTTGGGATAAAGATGCTTACTGGATCAATATCATCTGGGATTCAGATGGGAGCATGTCTAACTAGCAAATCAGAAACAGGTAGAAGAAATAAAAACGCAGTATGAGTGTCAGCACAGGTCAAACACTGGTGCTCACTGGCTTGCAGAAGAGCAGAACTTAGGAAGCTGAAGAGTAAATACCTAGTGTATCTCTTTCAAACTTATAAATGTTAGACATCAAAATTTTACAAAAGTGAAAATTCATTTTAGAAAACCCTTTGAGTGTGGGCATCACTGTACCTCTTTATACACGGTGAAATAATACAATAAAATTCTAGTCTCATGAAATGTGAGCCATTGCTTCAGAGCTAAGTATTTGTTTAGCTGAACTACTTAGAGAATAAGGTTCAGCACTCCACAGGTAAGATGATGAAATTTTGCTTTGTGGTTGAACATTTGCCTTGATTCTGGTTTGGGAATTTCTCCCATAGCATGTGGCTAAGCTGTGAGACTCCCTGCCTCAGGACTGTTTACACAGGTTTAAAAGGTAAATGGATAAACTAGTTGAGGAAAGAAATCCGTAAAAGATTATTAAATACATAGGCAGCACTTCTGGTGCAGGAGAATCAAAATCTGTCTGTCTCATCCCTTTCCCTCAATCACTGCATTCTTGCCCTGCTTTATTACTTCTTCTGAGTCACCTGCTGCTGGCTGTTTCAGAAAGAGCCAGTTCTAGGTGGATCCTCAGACCCATCCTCTGCATCAGTTTGTACCTTTTGGTGCAAGAGAAGCTTCAGACTGAGAGGCAGTTGTAAAGCAGCAGCACAAACAGAATTTTCAGTGTAAGTACATAAGTACACTTACAGCAATCTCCCTTTGTCTTGACTCTTGACTTGAAGAAAATTATATGTGATACACCCTAGTGTGAGATCACACTAAGGCATGCTTAGTCCCTTTCAGAAACAACCCAGTCTACCAGAAAAGTCAAAGGAGATAGAGAAAATGAATAACTCTGTAAGAAAAATGTTTAGAAAGATTCATTTAGGACTGTGGAAACCACTGGATTGATTTTTTTAGAGTTAAATTCAAAGAAACTGATTTATGTAAGCATTCTAACAGTTCAGGGAGAATTCATTCTGCATCGCTCTTTTTCAGACTGGTTGGTTCCTATACTGTGAAATAAACTTTTTTTTTGTTTAATTGTTGCTTTTGTTGTTTTTTTTACTGAATAATTTCAAAATAAATCAATACAATATATGCTTATGTCAGTGCTTATAAAGTCTCACTCAAGTTTACTCAATCTGCTGATTACAAATGGTTCCAAATTAAACTTCTAACATGCACAGACATGATAAATGTGTTATAATTTCCATAATAGTTATCACATCATTTTTGAAGATCTGTTGATCCTTCAGCACTTTAGCTATGGCTTTAAAGTCTAGGAATTGAAGTGACTATATTCTTGTAATCCTATTACAGAGACACTGCATCTTAAAAAATCTTTTTAAACACTTTGCTCAACTGTTTTTCCCTTATGAATACTTTCCTCTCTTTTATTTTACCTTTTTATTTTCTGAATAAAAATTTAAGAGCTGAATGTACTTTTCTCTGCTTATATTGTATACTGATTATTCTTTGCCCTCAACCTGTTCGTGTTCTAAACATTAATAATCAAGATATTTTTCTTTTACTAATGATGCTATCGATCTTAAATCCTTATGCAATAGAACGAATTTGTCTTCTAAGCATCAAAGATATATATTTGTAGTCACTTAAAAAGGAGTTTTTAACATCTTGCACAGATCTACCTATTGATTAAGGTCTACTTTAGGTAGTCTCAGGGAAGCTGTAGTTTAAAATGTCTTTAAAAATTCGCCAAATAAGTGGTCTGTAAGTCTTACAGCACTAATGCAGGCCAGCAGTTGGTGTCCTGTTGTGTTAAATGCTTTGAAAACCCAATGAAATTAGAGTTCTCTGGGCCAAACAATTTATGTTTAAAAGAGATGATACCCATCAGTAAGTGTTCCAAGAACAGATTGCCTGGTATCTAAAAACTGTTGCCAACCAATACATTAACTGCCTTGGTGCTGTGCCTCAAGGCTGGAAACACTGTGTTCAGTGCTTCATGGGATTGGCCAGGATGTTCAGGAACGACCATTTCTTGCTTTGGATCAGGCTTTTCTGTTCCTTGTACAGGGACATCTACACTGGGGGATGTTCTGATAAATCTAAGAGGCGTGATAATTAGAGGAAACAGTCACCTTGCTTTTGCTCTGTTCTTGCACAATTTGCTATGGACTGGAGTGGAATCTAAAGCTGTGTTCTGGCATCCATCTTTCTGAAAAGGGAAAGAATGTTTGCTTAGATCTTGAAAAGTAAATGAAACGTTTGAAGTGAAAAAAAATCAAAAAAGAAACATTTAGCAATTTAGGTTGCAGGAGCCTTGTGGAAATCATGCAGTCCAACTCCTGCTCAAAGCAGATTAGCCAGATCAAATGGCAATGAGTCTTGTCTAGTCCAGTTTTAAATGTCTCCATGAATAGAGATTCCACATCCTCTCTAAGCAACTTCTAATATTTGGCCTAGCTTATGGTGAAAAAAATTCCTTGTGTCTGGATTTTCTCCTGTTGCATCCAGACACATTCACTCTCACCATTTTCTCTGTGCACCTCCAAGAAGAGTCTGGATCTGTCATCTCTATAAAGTTTTTAGGTATTTGCTTGGACCAGTATAGGCAAGTATGACAGTTTGGCATTTGAAAAAATCATGCTGAAACAGAACCAAATAACAGTAAATAACATCTTGCATTTTCCACACTGATTCTAAAGGTTCACAGAGATTTCTGTACAACCACTCCCATGAAAACCACAGAGCAAAAGAAAAGCTCTGTAATTTTCAGTCTGGTCTTGTGCATAACAAGAATAACCCAACTAAAATACCACAGGCGGCAGAAAGATATTTAAACCACTGTAATTGACCTGGAGAATACCTCTCTAATACAACCACTGAAGGCCATAGATTAAAACTGCCCCTGGGGGATTCTGATAAAAAAAAAAATTATATTTGGGCTTAGTATGGAATGGGAAGACACTACTAAAAGTGAAGGCACTGCTGCAGTCTGCAGGGCAGCACAATAGTATTCATTGACAAAAGAGCTTTGAGATACACCAAAGGTTTCAATAGTCCTTACAGCAACTTGGCATCAGAAGGGACAAAAAGTGGTGTACAGCCCCTTCTCTGCCCTGTACTTGTTCTGTGGACTCCAAGTGTCAGAATGATGTATTTCAAGAATAGTCTTCTGGGAAAGGAGTCCACTTTGCTTTCCCATGGAGATTTCACACAAACAGACAAAGCTGGAAATGTGTATTACTTCAAATATAAAAAAAATCAAGGGAAAACATATTCTAACAATACAACACATATTTGTTACATATCTCAAAGGAGGAACAGCGCTTATCTCCCTAAATGTCCCAGTTAGAGCTTACAATGCACTGGCAGAAAATATCATGGCATTAGTGTTCCTTGTGGAGATCAGATTTGATAGGTGTGACTGGAGCTGAAGTGCTCCATTGCTGCACCAAAAGAAAAAGAACCCTTTGGTACAAGTGAAACAAGGAAATAAGATACTCCAACCAAGTGATCTCTTCAAAGCAACCCTCTGAGAAAGATACTGGACTGTGACTCCTATTTTTAGTGAGGAATCATATTTAAAGTCTAATGTTAATCTATTCTCTTGGCCAGTTAATACCAAACATAATTAATGCTAGATGTTTATATAAAAACCCCAGCAACTGCCATGAGGTTTAGGGAGCTGCTAAGCTAAGCAACTGAGCTTTGAAATGTCTGGGGACTTTTCTGCTTGGCTGTTGATCAAAATCATAACATTTCGCCAAACCACCATTTGATCATGGAAATAAACTGCTCTTCCCTTTTCAGAGCTGTAGCTAAATCACTGCTTGGAATATAGAATGCTAAGATGTAGTTAATAAAACAGGTGATCTAAGAGGCAAGAGTAACACTATTCCTATAACAAATGCTTAAATGTTTGTGAAGCCCAGATATTTAGCTGCATTTGTTCATTATGTCCACCAATATTTTCCACTCTCCTTGCAATTAAAATATTCTGGGAAGAATACACAATAATCTTCAAGCTTTATGTACTCAGAATATTTGCTTATATGAATATATATTTATATAAGTTAATTTTTTTTTCTCAAACACTTCCTAATTTTATTTATCATAAAAATACTGTTCTGTCACAGTGATTCCTGTGAAACTTCTCTACCCCTTACTTGTTCCTCTTGCTCTAGCATAAGAAAATACCCAAGATCACTTTTCTGATCAAAAACTTAGCTACCTCTGCTACTGAATATATCCTATAAGACAATTCATTGGGCATTTTTTTTCCCAAGTTGAGTGCTTTTGGAACCTGGTGTTTGAAGCTCTCTCTTGAGAACATCAAGAAAGTTTTTTTACTCAATTCACAGATCAGAGAAAAATGATGTCTCAATCTGAAAGTCACAATGATTATGAATTTGGGAATCGATTAAAAGTTTACACATTATTTAGTCAATAATGATTAATTATCATTTTGTGTCCTCTCAGGTGGAAATCCTTGATTGGGAGACAAAGAAACAGCTATGCTTCCTAGATAAGGTAAAAGAAAAATCTGCTTAAAAGGCTAGGTGAACTTTTTTTAGAAATTACTAACTTTTCTTAAGTAAATGTGGTGTTTTTGAAGGGTATTTCATCTTCTGGTAGCCTTTCCTTGGCCATTTGCAATGATTATGCAAACTTCATACTGACTACAGTGTCTTTCAACCCTTTTCCAGAAAGAGCTTTTGGGCAAAAGGACAACTTCAGTTGCTTTACTAAGAGGGTGCCAGTTATGGGGTACTCAGAAGCCATCAAATTGTCACTGCTGTAGTAGTTATTCTTGATCTCTGCTAGAGAAGCTGCCTCCGAAGCAGGTGTCAGAAATTGTCCTTTTTCCTGTCAGTTCTTTGAATCCTTCATGCCAAGGCTAGACATCTGTAAGAAATAGTTACATTGCCTAGGTCATATTTCTATTTGGCTCAATAGTCTTATACCTAGTAGCTGTCTTTCAAAATATGCATCTTATATTTACAATATTTTTGTTGCCTAGGTGGAACCAAAAGCTACAATTAGAGAGATCAGATTGATGTTCCATAAATTATGTGAGTATAACTTCCACAGCAGCTCACATCACATCAGAATATCCAGTACATAAATAGGAAAAAATTACATAATTTGAAACATGATATACACACACATAATGCTCATAACCTGCATATGAATGTGATCACATTCATATGTATATTCATGTGTTTTACTAAGTGTCCAGTAAAATTATTTTATCCTATCCTGATAGAGCTTTGTATTTTTTTCTGCTGCATAAATTATCACCTATATTAGTGTTGAATAAATATTTATAAAAACCTTTAAAGAAGCTCATCTTGTTGTATTGCATTCATTATAGTAGTGGATGATCTAAACTGAACCTTATATATCACACAATTCTGTATGGTCTTACAGATCCTCGGTGGTACCCAGCAAGGCAGTCAATAAAACTTGATCCAAGTAAGTACTTGTGAGGTCTGCAGTAACTAAACTCTGAGCAGGGCCCTGGCATGAAAGGTGTACTTAAGGGTATTAGCACTTAAGAACCTGTTTCCAGCTATGTTAGTTAGCACTGTGATGGCTGAAGAGAATCCAGAACAAATACAATTCTTTGGAAGGAAACACAGTTCCACCCTGGTGCTTGGTAATTCACTCAGGAGTTTGCACATTGTTCACTTTCTAACTACTGCGCATTGTTGCTTTCCAGAGAGGCAGCGCAGGATCTAGATATTCACTGCCCTTAGCTGCAGTGAAATGATCTCCATGATGATGCTCAGCTGAGAGTACCAAAAAGGGCTGTGAGTTTGAGCTGTCAATTCACATAATCCTCTGCTCTCAGGCAGGAATTACAGTTCTTTTGAGGGAAGCTAATGCAGAACACGTAGCCGTGGACGTAGGAATTGCTGACAAAGCTGATGACAGCTGGCTGACTTCATTAATACACTTGTAGGTATTGCTACTGGAAGCCTCTTAGATGGCCTGAGTCCACAAAAGAAAGTCTAATTGCCAAACTGTGATAATTCATCTTAGCTAAAATATAACTATATCTTCCTTTGCTTTCATTAAGGATAATTTTATTTAAACAGTCCCTTAAAAGTATGCTGGTGAAGTTTTGCTCATTGTGTAAAATCTGTCCATGGAAAACAGATGTATGATTATCTTGTTTCCTTCTTCGAAGGTCTCCCTTGTCAGATTCCTCTATGAATTCATGTAGTGAGACTTGCCATGAGAAAATGCTGGCCTTCTGGAGATTCCTCCAAATCTAGGCATTAAAAGCTCAAGTACTATGGACTCACCTCCTAGCTGGTTGGTTGGGAAAAGAAAGGCAATGAAAATTTCTATAGGAGAGTTTTCCAAACACAGCTTATCCTATCTTCTGTTTGTCTGATGATGAGCATGGAGAAGAGTGGAAGAGAGGAGAGAGAGAGAGGTGCAGCTGACTAGGAGGTCAGTGAACTATGACAAAGGGCATTGCCCCATCAACAAATTCTGCTGTTAGCAGTGATGAAGCAAGTCTACTAGACTAGGCAGGCATATAGGATTGAGAATTCTCTTAACTGATTTGGTGTGAATAGAGGCTCCAGGCTTATATGTGATTACAGGGATAAATAAAAATTAAGTGTAAATATTCTTGGTCTGTTTAATGAGATTCCAATAAACCCACATCACATCAAGGAGTCTTATAGATAAAGCACCATATAAAGCTAGTATGTTACCAAAGTGGACTTGAATGTGACTAAGATGTAATTACTTCTTTCCTTCTCAGAAGGAAAGTCCCTGAGGGATGAAGAAATCCTGCAGCACCTCCCTGTTGGCACAACTGCTACCTTATACTTTAAAGATTTAGGGCCACAGATAGGATGGACTACGGTGAGCTCTGCTTCAAGTCTGAGCCATTTTAATGGCTAGTTTTCCATAGTTAATCCTTACATCACTTTTTGTTTCTCTCCAATATTTCTGCATGATGTCTGCTCTGATAGTGGATGCAGGCAATGAATCCTCATTGCTTCAGTTTGTTTAATCAGGGAAAGCAGTAACAGATCAAATGTCATTTAGTTCCCTGGGAGAGCTGCAGTGGAAAACCTGCTGCAGGGTATGTTGGCTCTACAGAACTAAAATGCAGGTTGTCAAATGGATTAGGAATCCTTAGGAACTAGGTATGTAAATGCCTTTGGCAATTTGCTCCACAGGAGCTGTGTAACTCCTGACAAAATTAGGATTGTACTCTTATGACTTTGTCCTGCAAAGGGGCACGGGAGCAACTTCACATGTCAGTACTTCAAGTGACTTCAGCAAGAAAATGCATAAAAGTAAGATTAGTTGCTCTCTGCATGTGACTCTGTCCCAGGATGCCAGTGACAGGCTAAGGGCAGCTGATAATTTCTGCAATATTAGCAGACATCCACAAAGACCTTGCCTATTTACTGTCTTAGCTCAAATGCAAATTTTATCACAACTCACTTGGCACGCAACACAGCACTGCTGTTTATGCAGTGAGGTGGCCAGTGCCTCTTCTAGCTCTCCAGAAGGTCCTTGCTGCACAGTATTACACTAATTCCAATAAACAGCACAATGTCAAGAGAAAAGTACCTCGTAATTTAAAGGCATATTTACCACTTATTAAATATGAGACATTAATAAAACTCTATGTTGATTACAAACAGCAAAGACAATGTTAATAGGAGGTAAAATAAAAAAAGTCAAATATGTTCTGCAAGACTGAGTCTTCACAACTTTACTTTGCATGCAATGCTGACAAATCAACCAGCTGTTACTCAATCCAAAAAAACAGGACGACAGACAAAAACTTCTAATGGCAGTGTAGACTTCAAGACACACTGCATTAATATACACCAAAATATCACAGTGCAGAGTAGCACCAGGTTTCTACCATTTCATAATCTTTTGCATTCTGCTTTCCCTGCCCTTCAAGCTACTTCATTCAAATATAAGCCAACAAATACTTCAGTATTACCAAACCAAAAAGATGAGCTTCTCATCTACAAGCAAACCTGATCTTCACCTGAGACAATGCTGATCATAAGAGAAGTCAATAACCCAACTTTTCTGAGTATCAAAACAACTTTAAACACATTAGAGAACTGGGATTCTTTGGGTTTCTTTTTTTGTTTGCTTTCTTTCGTTGTTGCGTTTTTGTTTGTTTGTGACAGAAATACAATCAATTTCCCTTCTTTCTCTATAAGTGAGGTATGGGCCTACCTTCCTTACTTATAGAGGGGTGGAAAATTCAGCTGTTAATATTTGGTCCAAAGTTAACTTCAATTTAAAGTGATGTTCCCAAGAAATCCACACCTATCTGAAATGAAATCAAGGTAGAGAATAGCTTCTCTGGTTTCCTCTCTTTTTTTTTCTTTATTTTTATTTTCCTTCTAGTATTCCAATTAAAGCTTGTTTGAACATAGAATCAAATTATTGTTTCCCAGGACAACTGCTGTGCTAACTGTTCACACAGATGGGGTCACTGTGAATACTTACAAGCTGTGTTTCCAGTTTAAACAAAATTCATTCAGTAGAAGCAGAACTCCTATTTCTCAAGACAAATTCTTCACCAAATTTCATTTTAAACCAAAATAAAGCAACAGCTTTTGAGTGCAAGAGAAGGGTGAGAGCTGCATAAATGTAACATGCATGCATATTTGTCATGATATCTGGGCTGCCATTATTATCTTTTCATACCCATACTGTGTCTGCTGCACTGGCAATGGCTGTTTGAATGCAACAGAGGCAAATAATTTCAAAATATTTATGTGCATGGCTACCCGTTTCATAGCCCGAGCCCAAACCTTCTCCTCTCTCCCGGCCTCTCTTAATGCCATCCTGGATGCGTGGAGGTGTTTATCCCACTGCATTAGTTACACAAAGAAACCAAAGCAAAACCATCATCTAATTCAGCTGTCTAATTATTTTCTCTCTTTTTGCAGGTATTTTTGATAGAATATACAGGTCCATTGTTCATCTATTTTCTCTTTTATTTCCGCATGACTTTTGTATATGGACTGGATGAGAGGTTTACATCAAGTCCACACCCAGTAGTTAAGTAAGTTCATTTGCAGGCTTCAGCAGTATCTCTTGTAGTCTTATTCCAAATGTCTTGCCACACTTCGTTTTTTAAGCACTATTAAATGCTTTTGTCTTGCTGTTTCTAGCTTGGCATGTATCTGCCATTCTTTCCACTACATCAAAAGGTTGATTGAAACAGTATTTGTTCATCGGTTCTCCCGTGGGACTATGCCACTGAGGAATATTGTGAAGGTAAATAGTGTCAGAATCTATCCATAGCTGCCCTTACAAATCCAGCCTAGCCAGCCTATGCTCTGCCTCTGCACCACAGACTTTTTTGTGTGGCTTTTGTAGCAATGCACAGCAAATCTCACCCATAAAGCTGCAGTTCTTTCAGAAGATTTCTAAATGTCATTATTGTATAACCCACATGCTGTCATACTGTTACTAATATTATAGAATTCTTATTACCTTTTAGAATTTTAAACCTTCAGCATACCCTTCCTTTTCACTCAGCTAGATCCTTGGGTGTGAATGTTTTAGTAACAAGTTAACTTTAAAGGTAGTACAGGCAGGCACAATGGTGGGAGAGCTGGTTTTTTTTTTTTTTTAATCAGTTTTTGTAAGAGTCATATCTGCTTTGCCCCTAAAACTCTCTGTTGTTAAGGAACTGTTAATTTACCTTTGATTCAGTGCAAAGCAGCTTAGTTGTTCTGCATTTTCTTCTCCACAGCAGCATTTCCTAATGTCACCAGTGCTGCTGTGGCACAGGGCAGCTCTGGGGGTGCAGACTCTGTTTCCTGGGTGTCTGAGAAGTCGTACAGTGACTGCATGATTATGCATAAGCTGTAGTTACTCTACAGATGTTTGCAACAGAGAACACACTATCTTATTCTAAGGAAGACAAGAGATTATCAACTGGAAAAGCATTTAAGAATTTTAACGTTTAGAATTTAAGACAGTTGCTTGTAATTTGCACTATGGCAGTGATACTTGTAGCAGCTGAAGCTTTACCTTGTGGCCAATTCCTTGCAGCTGTCCAGTGGCTCTGGTCCTTCAGGTGATAACTTCATGCTTTCAGGAAAGGAGGGTCTTTAGTGTAACAGTGGCCCTCCAAAACAATCCTCCCTAGAAATTTATTGTGCTTCCTGCAGCAAGAGTTGTTAAAAGGTTTGCAGATCTCATTCTTGACACAACAGATCTTGCAGATCTCTTGGTCTTGACACAACAGTAGCTAATGCACGCTAAACAGCAGATAAATGAGCAACTTTACCTTGAAAAAACAATCAGTGTGATAATTATTTTTCTCACTGCCATCTCTGACAACTACTTGTTCCTTTCAGATCATACAAACTTGTTGCTAAAATTGACATTTGTACCAGTCATTCTGATCACTTCTCTTTTCCATCTTCTCAGGTTGGTGGCACTTGCTTTCATCTGTAAAGTTGCTCACAGTTCTTACTCTACCTGCTTAGCAATGCTTGGGTTTGATTTGCTTTTATAATTTCATTGGCCTTGGTGATGTTGTGCCAGTGCGAAAAACATCACATTCTTCTTTTCCATTTTTCCATCACATACAAGTGGTAGACAAAGCTTCTTACTTTCAGGGTTTGATCACATACAGCAGATACAGAAAGCTTATTTCCTAAGTGCAGTGGACTGCTATGTGTACAGGAGACACTTCAGTCTCAATAAGCAGAAATCTGAGATGGAAATTGATGAAAGATATGATTTTCATCCTTTTTTCCCAAATGGAACTAGGAATAAATTATGCCTTACAATGCAGCAGCTTCTCCAAAAGCAGAGCATACTAACATAGTATAATTTTTTCTAAGGTATGTGATTTTTCTAGGCATTGGAAAGGTAGAATACCTGATTTTTCTGGACCTAGTAAACAACTCCGTAGGGTGAGTAAGATAGAGATTTAGACAAAAATTGTGTGGTGATAAAGGAACTAATTGAAAGAGAGATAATTATGGTTGTGCCAAAAAAAGGATCAGTCAGACCTTTAATAACAGGGGAGTACCAGTAGTATTCCTCAAAGATTAGTCTCATGATTGGTCTTACATGGGCTTTCTTTACCCATGAACATTTTTGTGAGTAAAAAGAAAGGATATCATCACTTTGTAGAAAAACACCTGGAGGAAAGAGAATATTAGATCTAAATAAATACTATTTAAACCAGAAGACAGTATAAGAAGACAAACAGAAGGGTACATGCTGGTCATAAATAAACATAGGCAGGATATGAAGAACTATGGATTGTCAATTGCAGTAGAGGAGACAAAAGTCCTAACGATAAGTTTGGAAAGTTAGGAATAATTTATTTATGGGATCTCTGCAATATCTGAACTTGACCCACAGCATTATAAGAGATTGTTGTAAAGCTTTATTATTCAAGATTCACAGAAAGTCTTTCTTCCTTCCAAGTGAGTTTATGAAGTCTGTATGTTCCTATCTGAACCTCACTGGAGGCGTTTGCATGACCAATAAGGATTCAGCTGGAGATTGATGAGTGTTACTGTTAAGGTCCTTAGCAGTGGTAGACCTCACCCATCTTAAAGCTCCTTTTCTTATAGGAGAGGAATACTCTTGCAGTAAATCATGTTCTTTGGCTGAACAGCACTCGTTCAGTTTAATTACAACATGTATTGTTGGGGCCTGAGCCATGATAATTAATTTATTTAATTTTACTTCACTGAAATCCATTCCCATATGTTCCATCCTGTGCCAAGCCTTGAAGCTAGGAGAAGGTTTTTCTGAAGATGCCATTCCAAGATTACAAGAAACTATTTCCACCTAAGTTTGTACAGCACTCAGTAAATTGCAAGTGGCTGTTGAAGAAGCTAATGTTAGGGAGGAAGCAGTAGTTTGTGGATAAGACACTACCTATATTGTCCCTCACTGGAATCATTCTTTCCATTCTGGGGGAAAATGAAGTCATCACAGGGAAGCTATTTATTTTTTCTGCTCATTCATCTCACCTGATTGGTAATTACTGGTTAACAATTTGCTCTTTCTCATCAGTTATCTCTTACACAATCTCAGAGCAAGGATATACCAAGTGCCTGTATTACAGCATACCCAAAAGGGTGTCCATTTTGTCTGAGGTCTCTGGGCACTGCAATGGTTCAATTAACCCTGAGAAGAAAGTGGAAATGCAACTGAACGTTTGATATAACTGTTTGCAGCAGATGAGGGGGCACCAGCATTTTCAGAAAAACGCACCATCAGACACTGCAGTCAGCTAGTGCAGGTTGGAGACGCTGAGGTAATCACTTTTCCAGGGTATTATTGCTAGAAATGCAGTTCTGGTATATACAGGGGGAAAAGACTGCAAAATTCAAAGCAAAAAAAAAAAAGTTAAACCAGTCAGGACAGTAAAAAATGCAGCCTTGGATGGGATTTTTGCCTGCATGAGCAGGAAAGGAAGCAGTGAAGGAGAAAGCAGAAACACCTAGAAATGTCTAAGGTATAGGAACCTATTTGGAAATCCAAGGAAAAAAAAGAGGACCAGAAAGAGTAAGAGGACCTTTACCAGAAAGAATAGGAAAATCAGAGTTTTACCCAAAATTGAAAATAGGATGCAAGGAAGATAAGGCAAAGAAAAGAACAGAGGAAGTGGTGAAAGGAAGATAAAGGGCTCAGCTGTGGTCTTGCTGAAGTCCAAGTGACAAACAAACATACTCTAATGCATCAAAACCTGAGGCACTAGGTTGGGTAAAAGAAGACTCAGCTGATGAGAGGCAAATGTATGAATTGTTGAGGCTTAAAGTCTGTCTGCAAGAGAATGGCACCTAGAGGTTAGAGCATAGAGCAACAAGAGGAACGGGCCAAGAAAGGGCCTCCCTCCCACCTACATATATATGAGGAGAGAGACAATAACATGTCACCAAGACACCAAAGCAGCAAGGAATGTCAGAAAAAAACCTGCAGGAGGCAGGGCCAAGGAGGCCAAATGAGGGGTAAAGATTGTCACTGTAAGTAGCTTTTTCATGGATGAAGCCTATGAACAAGCACTGAGATTGGTCAGGAATGAGTCATTAGTCTGATAACACAGCCATTAGTGACAGCTGTATTATCAGAGTTTAGAGTGAAGGAAACACACAGACTGCAGCAAAAGGGACAAACTAGAGGAATTGCAGTGAAAGTGCAGAGGAAGGCATCAGGCAGGGATTAAAGCATGGGAAAGAAAGAAAAAAACTGATGGGGGTGAAGGAGAATAGAAGAGAAGATTGGGCAGTGCAAAATAATAAGCAGAGAAGAGAGGACAGTGCCCAAATCTGGTCTTACAGTCTCAGGGGTCAGCAAAACAAGTTTCTCTCTAACATACAGTCTGTATGCACTTCAACTTTGCCCAGTGGCTTGCCAGACAAGATAATTTTGTTTTCAGTCATATGATCATACTTTCTAAAACTGTTTATAAACTTAACGGCTTCCAAGATATTTTAGAGGAAATCTTAATTCTACTAGCATGACTTCCTTTCTTACTTCCTGTTACCTGCTCCCACCTACCCCACTTAGTACTCCCATTTTTTGTTGTATTATCAGCAAGTTGAAGGATTGTCCCAATTCATTGTTATCAATGAATTATCACCTTGTGGTGAATGTTGGCTTAAAAGACTGTACTAAAGCAAAGAAAAATTGCTTATTTTTCAGAACTGCTTATATTACTGGGGATTTGCAGCTTGGCTTGCATATTACATCAATCATCCTCTTTACACTCCTCCTTGTAAGTAGCAAAACAACCCTCACTGATTTAAGTATTTATGTATGTACTTTGTATATTAGTGCTAATGACATGTAAACTTTTTTTTAATAGCTTATGGGAAAAAACAGATAAATTTTGCTGTGATCATGTTTCTGGTAGGTTTCTTGCTTTTTCTATAAAATGCTAAAATATCTTGCTTTATTTCTTCTGTATATAAGTGGAGGAGTGATTAGGATAAGCAGATACTTAGAACTTGGACATTTGGGACGTACTACTAAAGCTGACCACTTGCATGCAAAATAGATAAATCTGACAGTTTTTAATGGGATTTTGTACACAAAGGAATATTTTGATTCAGTGTCCATTCCGAGACTAGGATATTTATATGCTGGGATGATCTCTCACATCTTTAAAACTTTGTGACCCTGAGTTTAAAGCCGGTGAGTTTGTTTTGTGAACTGTTTATTGAGTGTTAAGAATCACAACAGATCATAAATCTCAGAGAACTAGCCAACTAAGAGGGTATGTTGCTGATAATTTCTAGTGATAAAATTTCATTTTGCTGAGATTCAAAACCTGTTTATAGCTTTCTTTATGATTCAAAATGCTTCACTCACTGTTCATTCTCACAATTCCTAGGAACATTTCATATATGCAGAAGCAAAGTCAGTGTACCCAATAAAGATGTACCTCCATACAAAGACTTTTCCTATTTATGTGTAACTTTTTTAGAACATCAGCTGTTCACTTGCTTTGACAAACTAATCATCAGTGACTGCAGGATCCCAAAGCACCTTCCCAGGATGAAAATTCTGTGAGGTCATAATCTATTCACATTTCATAGAGAAACTCCATAACTGAAAGCACAGAGCTGGGAGTAAAACTCGGGAGCTCTGATCACTACTCATTTGCTGTAATAGTTACGTGTTGCAGACACTGGAGACTGTCCATAATTATATAAATGGGTCATTTCAATACACTCTCTTCATAATTGATTGGGGAAGCATTCTTTAAATCCAGTGAAGGAAGCTGGGTCAATTATATTTCATGATTCATATCAATTATACTCTAGAGAAAATAACTTACTTAGAGACCAAACTGTATCTTCCTTGGGATTTTAATAACTTCTGAGAAACCAAGACTATGCAAATAATTTTGTGGGTGTTTTTAAAGGCATAAGAATGATCAAAAGATAAAGCAAGTATCTCCCGAGTTCACTTCTATCCCCTCTGGTTTATTTAGATTTCAAGGGGATTATGTAAGTAATAAATCTGATCTTTTGGACATGGAGTTGACATTTTCTGAAAAATATCATAAATATATATATCTAAAATATATATCTATAAATATCTATAAATATCTAGAATATATTATGGACTCATACTTGAATGGAAACATTTCATCCTTCTGTCAGCAGTCTTAGTTAAGGATATTTATTATGTTTATAATAGATTATTTTCCTGTCCTTAAATATTTTAAAGAACCCAAGGAAATAACAAAAGGAAGAAAAACAAATAGAAGGGAAGAACATTTTTAACTCTGTCATACTTTTTCTTGCAGCTGTGTGAAGCTGGAAATTTTTCCATTCATGTTGCACTCAGTGACCTCCGCAGAAATGGTAAAAACTGCATCATCATTTTTCAGTTTTGCGCAGCCATTCAGTACTCCTTCAATTACTCTGCTTCAGGAAAGACCTGATCCTGGGGGGTGTTGATACCTGTCAGCACTGTAAAGATTGGATTCTAAGGGAAATCAGACAGTGCAAGGACTCTGACATCAGACTGTTGAACAGCACTTCTTATCTTACTGTAATCTTTTATTGTTTCGGGCCGGGTTGTTTTGGGGGACCAGTTACATTGGTTATACTGCCAGTGCAAAAGGAAACAGTGCTGCTACAAGCTATGTTTTGGTGAGCAAGGGAAAGTTCCCTTACAGGTATCCTATTCCTCTTGTGAGTCTAGAGGACATCCTGTCTTCCCACATCCTGTTTGTCCCTTTGACAGTCATGAGATACAAAAGTAGACAGACCTGGGTTGTCTTTACAGGAAACAATATATATTTAGGAGTGTGAATATTTTGTGATTTGTTTTCTAATCTATAGGATCCAAAACCTGTAAGATCCCATATCCAACAAAGAATCCTTTCACATGGCTGTTTTTCTTTGTATCTTGCCCTAACTATACATATGAGGTATGTATTTTCAGACAAGATATTCAGATTTTAGTTTCGCTGAATGTACTTTTGTTTCTTTTAGAATGTTTTACATGGAAGAAACCTCTGAAACCATTCAGCTCAATACATTTCCCTCCCTTCCCTAGACCCCATGAAATCAGGTTGTGGACAAGAATCTGTCTGCTCTTCCTCCCCTCCCATGGGTCAGTACTAACCTTACACAGACAGCCCTGGCCCTGGGCCAGTGCTTCTGTATGGCTGCCAGACAACACATACACTGAAAGCAGGGCAAATTCTGCAGCCAGGAACAGGAAGATTGCCACTGAACATGTGTTGCAATGAGGGGATGGAGGTGTCTGGTGGATTTATAACATAGGAGCCTAGAAATATCACTGCAGGCAGGAAGATAGTTGTCAGACAAATAAAAGATATTGTGATAGAGAAAATAAGCTGAAGTCTTCTTCTCCATTTTCTTAAGTTACACAATCACTTGTGTTGGTGGTCAGTGCTTTAGAAACTTTAATCAGTTTATCATTTCATATTCTTTAATCAGGAGCTAAACTCCTGACTCAGTTCAAAAGCAGGTAAAGTCAGTGCAACTCAGTGTAACATTCATTCCTTCACAGAAGGACAGTGTCAGGTTTGAAATTCAGTGGAGATCAACAGATGTTAATGAGAACAGCATTGGGCCTTGGACTACAAAACATTACCATTCCTAAGAGTGATGGAGGTCTAATGAATACAAATTAGGCAGAGAAACAGGGAGGACCCTGTTTTAATACTTAAAATTTTGTCATTGTAATAGCTGTGGAAGCAAATATGAAGGTTTTGTTTGTGATAATAAGGCACTGTTCACCTTTTTGGCTAAAGGTTATTAACAGTAGAAATTGATCTGGCTGACCGTGATTTTTTTATTTACCTATACTAGGACAAGGTTATTTTGATCAATAGAGAGATAAATGCAAATGCTGTCACCAGAAATATTTTAAATTTCCTTGGCCAAAACAGGTGGGGACCTGGATCAGTTTCACTATCATGACTCAGTGTGTTCCAGGTGAGTAATGTTTTAGTACTTCAACCTGAGGTGATGTCAGCAGCAAGAGCATGTTTTTAATCTGATAATGAAATGTATCTTTTTTTCCTTTCCTTCCAGTGGGACTGTTCACCTTACTTTGCTTCATTCAGATGACAATCTGGGCAAAGGATAAACACTGCACCTATTTACGAGAATTCAAAGATTATCCAAGTCATAGGATGCCAATTATTCCCTTTCTGTTGTAAGAAAAGAAGGCTCAATTATTTGAATATTGCACAGAACTTCAAGAAGAAAAACCTCATAAATGTCCTGCCAAATAAATGAATTAATTAAAAGGATTTTGGTGCATGTTGAATCTCCACTGCTAAGGGAAATGGTATGCACTTGAAAGCTACACTTCCTTATATTCAAGAATTCTCAACTCAGAAGCACCTTAAAAAAATAAGGCTTGGTTGCACAGCTGCAAAAAAAAAAAGCCCCTGCAGTTCACTGTAACCTGACTTAGATTTTTCTGTACTAGTCTGTTTAGATTGATGGATCAGAGATCCCAAGAAGTCTGTCCTGAAAAGCAGCTCCAAATTTAGCAGTGGCATTCTGCAAGACAGAAGTACACTGGAACAAGGACACACCAGCTAACTACCAGAGCTCAGTTCAGCCAGCACAGCCAGCTGGCCTCAGGACAGTTGCATGATCTGCCTTCTTTGACTTGAAGAGAGTGTGCTGCCTGGAGGCAGGTGCTTTGTAACAGATAACATTACCAAAGAATATGAATGGTTCCTGGAATAAAGAAATAGGCAATATCTCAAAAACCTGATTTGGGTCTAACACCTAATTTGCCAAAAGAATCTGAAGTAAGAAGTATTTGTACTATTTGTGAATGTAATATCCTGTGCTGGGGGTTTTTGTTTTTGGTCTTCTTCATTAGTAAGTTGCACACTAGTAAATAAGATTCGGAAGCTATCTAACCCATGCCATATCTTTGATATCCAGTCTGTTTTGATATAACATCTCCTTATGATACTAATCAACCTTTTACATCAGGCTTCTCTAAGTAGTTTTTAATACACTTTGTAAATACATGAAGTGATGGCTAATCCTCAGAATTCTCTTCCTATTTTCAGAGCCAGGGAGAAAAATCAGATTCATTTTGGACTTCTTGTGTTTTCTTTGTCACAGGATGTTCTGTGTGACTTAGTTGGGTTTTGTGTAAATTTAGTAAAAAAAGGCTATTGAAATCTATCTGAATGACATTTTAAAGAAACTATTTTAGAATATGAAGAGAATGCATAGATACTGTTTTGTTTCACAATTAATTTATTTATCTATTATAGATGTATAGAAAGATTTTTGCAACTATTTGTAAGGGTGAAATATGCAATAAATTCTATTTTAAAACCAGTTGAAATAATTATGGCAAAAAGAGAAGGCTACAGCTGGTTGCTGAAGTTTCATAATATTTTGTACAGTACAAAGCAAGAGTGTCCTTGTAAAAAAAATCTACATCAATTGAAGAAAAATATCTTTCAAAGCAAAGATACATGACCCAGATTTTAATTCTGTGTAACATATCTTAGAAAAGATTTCTTATGAACGATTGGATCTGATAGATAACTGAAGCAATACATCATTATGAATTTGTTTTCGGTATTGTTTTTCCACTAGTTAAACTGTGAACCAGCAAAAAGAGCTAAATGTCAAATGATTTTCCACTGAGTCAATGTGGAGTACAAGCAGGTTGAATTTTTCATTCTGAGGAGGTAGAAAGCACATACCCTATTCACACTTTACACCCACTTAATGTCCAGTCACAGGAAAGAAGAAAAATTTGATCTTGTTTAGTGACAAAGAGATCTTTCCACATCTCTGCAAGAAAACAAAACTTTTTGGCAGATTTGGACATACTCTCTTTTCTTTTTAATCTCCATTTTGACATTTGGCCTCTATTTGAGGCAACTTGAAGATGAGTATGAGATCATTTTAATTATTTTTTTTTTAAAAGCACGTTTCTTGTCTGGGTCTGAGCTCTGAATTAATTCTTTCCATTCTTGCTGAGACAACCGTCTGTTTTCACTGGCAGCCTGGTGAGACAGTGAAGCAATCTCCCAGGACCAGCCCCATCAGCCAGCACTGTTCTGACCTTGGTAGTCCCATGCACTCAGCGTGGCAGGAATCTGCTTCAAAGCTGGGCAATGCTCTCAGCCTTGGGATCTCTCTGCTCACTCGTAGCAGTTGATCATAAGGGTTAAACAAGAAAAACCTGCCAGCCTGAAAGTACCAGATAGAGAATCCATATTTGATGTTATTTATATGTCAACAAGGAGGAATGAGACTTCTCTTCTTGTATCTTGTAATGGACTTTATGTTAGAGGAAGATTTTATTCTATAGCAAGGACCTGCCTTTCCTTTGACACTCAGCATGTAGCGTTACTGGTAAGAGCAGTAGAAGTCGGCTGTTGCTGGGGCTGTTTTAGTTGTGCTCAGAAAGGTGCAAGAAATCAGTGTAATACTGAGTATGCAAACCTTTGTCTCACCCTTGCTCTGCTCTGGTATGGCACGTGTTTGCACTGTGCACACACTAAGCCTGCAGGCTGCAGGAGCAGTCTATGCAACTGCCTGCTCTTGCAGAGCTGGGGACACCCTGGCATCTCGGCTGGCTCCAGCTGCACGTGGATGCAAAAGAATTTCCTCATCCTCCATCTGCTGTTTAGCAAAGTTCACAAAAACCTGTGTGAGGAAAGCAGAAAATGTCACCCATGTCACCAAATGAGTTGAGTTGTGGAACAACTGCTCTGCAGGAAACAGATGGAAAGGGGAATCCACAGACATCAACTGAACTGAGACACTGTTATCAGCTGAGATCATGAGTTCCTCCTTTATCTTGATAAACTTCCTTTCAACTTCCTTCCTTGCAACTTCCTTCCTTTGGATGTCCTTGCTTGCAACTAAAATCCTACTTTTTCTTAAGGAGGAGATGGCTTCAGCCAGGTTTGCATGGTTTGCACAGCATGAGTTTGGTTGGGATAGGAAAGAGGAGACAGAATATTTCAGTAGGAAGCAGAAAGGCACCCAGGAATGCCTCTCTAGCAATCCCACGGAAAGCAGCTTTGCATATGTGGACCCTTTGTTACTTAGGAAAGCAGACAGATGGGGCCAATACCCTCTAGCAAGTGAGTGTTTTCAAAACTCCCAGTGGACTTCCAAGGTTTTGTGTGTTTAATTGCTTCTCACAGTATCTTTGACACAAAACAGTCCAAACCTCTTATTTAAAATAAAATCCTATTCTCAGCTCAGTCTCATTCCAAATTGCTGACCTTGCTCAGACTGCTGCTCCTGAAGGAATGGGTTGTGTGAATTCTGGCATCTGGGAAACACTGTCTTACCAGCTTTCACGTGGCACCTGCTTACACAGAGGATAAGTTACTGATTCATACTGATACACTCTCCTTGATGACAGGCCTGGGAATCTTGCCTGAGAAAGAGGTGTGAGATAATTCTCTAAACAATTTGGTCCTTCAGTTGTTTGGATACCCCCATTATGTTGCCTAATTCTCACCAGACAGGCTTTCTCGTGGATGTTTTACTTTTTACTCACCTGATCTAATGTTGTTTGAGTCACAGAATATTCTTCAATATGCAGATTTTCCTTATTGGAGATTATTAATCGAAAAATCTTAGCCAGAGAGGAAGAGCAAATCTGATACTGCAGCATGTTGTAGTGTTTCTCTCTCTGTAAACTCCCTGGGAAGTTGATGCGTATGAATTTCTCAGCAGGGGCAGGATCTGGAGGCAGCCCAGACTTTGGAGCTTTGATTTTCAGAGTGACAATGTAGCCACCTCCAAACCTGGGAAATACATGTGGATTTAGGAACTGGGTGAGGAGGTTGTTTCATCATTCAGGAAGGAAATTAGTTTCGTGTAGCTATGAAAACAATAACGGTATCTGAAAGATATTGCATAAGATCCGGCTTTTTAGGAAGCCCTGTATTTGCCCTGCAGAAGTGGTATGCAGCATGACAGAGTTGAAATGAGATCTAGTCAGACCATCTGATATACAACAGACCTGTACTCAGAAACAGGGCTGGTCAAACATTTAATTGCTTGTATTAAGAATAGTACATGCCACATACACTAAATTTTCCCGTTAAAAACCCACCATAAAAATATTGTACTTACTTGTATTTTAGCTCCTGAATTGTGCCTAGGCATTTGAATGTACCTTGTACCATGATGGCTAAACGAGTACAGAGGGCTTCACATTCTTCCATACTTTCAAAACAGAAAACAGATATTTGAGATAAAAGCCAACAGATGTACTTCAGCTGCTTTCAGATTCTGAATTCTAACTGTTTTTACCTATGTGAGGTTAGAACCACTGCTCGCCCATCTCTGAGCACACCAACAATTGAGTCCCACAGGAGGCGCCGGGACTGAGGGTCCATCCCGGTAGTTGGTTCATCCTGTAATGGAAATGATGAGGCAATCAGAGCCAGATAAAACAGGGAAAATCTATTTAGAATCAGGTCATTTTTTAGACCATAGCATATAATTGCTTCTCTACAGCAATCTGTTCCTTGAGAAAGCGCATAGACCTTGAGAAGGTGGGGAACCAATGGACTTCTTGGCACAAAGCAGTAAGGAAACAAGTACGTGGACTGTGGGGAAGAATACAGTGCTGTCTGTGTAGGGCACAGCTACAGCGAAGGGAGTGCCTTTTCTGAGCAACAATGAGCTCTCATCAGGTCATTTTACTTGCATAAACATGTAGGACATTGTTCAATCCAAGAAACTAGTGAAGTCACTCTGATTTACACCACCTAAGGACTTGATCCTACATAAATTATCTAACCCAGTAAGTAACAAAAAACGTAAACAAAATTAGGATAGGAAAATTTTCACTGAACATCTTGTCTTAAGAAATTATGAGAAAACATTTTATCTGTTTACGACAGGCAGAATACATGTAAAGGCATATTAAATGGTACAAGGAAGCAGGCTACTAAAATGTATTAAAACATTTCTTCATAGACATTATGAAGTAGAAGTGACTGTGTCTAAAAGTCATAGACATACAAATTAAGGTGGTAGAACATAGTCTAAATAAAGAATTTCTTTAATAATTTCATATAGAATTTCTCTTTAGATATGTCATTATCTGATCACTTATTATATTTGGCAAGAACTACATTTCAGTATTTGTATAGATTAGTATAAATTTGTATAATTTATTCCAAAGATATTAAAGGCTGGAAAAGGGTAGGTATCTTCCTCTGTTCTGCTGGATAAAGCAGCCAGCCAGGTGTATATCTTGGAAGATCATCTTTTACATCAGTGGCTACACTCTGACTGACAAGAAAAGGCAAACTTAAACTAAACAAGAGTTTAAATTCAGATTTTTCTGGATTATAGATTTTAACTCAACACATTATTTTTTGAAGATCTTTCTTTTGTAATCATGTGGGGTCCATTGGAAACATAATTACGCATCTTAGACTATGCCTGAAATTAACTCAAAATTACACTGAAATAGCTGGAAATTGAAGGCAGAAAGGAGCTTGCAAGGACTTTGTAGTTCTTTAGCATGTAGTGTTATGAGATGTTATGTTGAACTACCCAGGGCTGTGTTTCCATGACACTTACTAGCAAGACAAGTGGTGGGCAGCCTATCAGTGCAATGGCAGTGGAGAGCTTGCGCTTGTTGCCACCACTGTAGGTCCCTGCCAGGTGGTCAGCATACATAGGAAGTCCCAGCTTCTGGATGCCCCATTCAGCAACCTGTGAGAAAGACAATCTGTTTCACACAGCAGCTAATGCAGAACAGACAGGATTGCTGATACATCCCTCTTCTGGTAGAAACATTACAGTCCCCTGGGTTTTAGCACATTCATTTTAGAACTGGGCCAGGGAAGTACAAAATATTTATGATTATGATGAGGGGCGTTCTGACTACATGAGGGAAAACCATAAAGCAGCCTCAGCTATAGACTTCTATCTGTACAAAAATTTGAATTATTCTGGAATCTTCCTCATGTTTTCTTCCCTATACATACACAACTTTAAAGGCAAGAGCAAAACAGCAAGCAGTGCCATTCTGAGCCACAGGAATCATATCTTTAGCCTTCCACTGTTGGTGCCACAGATTTGCAAGTACCATTAATGCCAGGGAACCTGCATTTGATAGTATGGTCTTTTTACTTAACTGTCCAAATGACAGGAACCACTCCCAGGACTTCAGTACACAGAATAATAAGTCCACTTTGGAAATTCTGGCCCTTGGCATGTTAATCATCACAAATATCACTGTAACTATGAAAAGCAAGACTACTTTACCCTCTTGATTTCTTCTGCCGGAACCCCCCGCAAGCGTGCATATAAATAGAGGTGTTCTCGTCCTGTGAGCAGGTCATCAATGGCATCAAACTGAGGGCAGTATCCCATGTTTTGATGGACATTAGCAATGTGGGTCAGTATACTGGAGAAACAAAGAAAAGAGTTGTAGTTCTGCAATACGAGCTCTAATACAAAGAAGAACAGTTTGAATAAAATCCTGATTTTCTGGGGCAACAACTCTTGTGAAGAGGAGAATTAATTCTTCCTGACAAAACATACTATGAAAATATCTGTCTGTACATAAGAGCAAGGAGTATATTGTTGTCTTAAGTCAGCTCAGTCCTGGTTAAGAGTGTAAGCCTATTTCCTCTCACCCATTTTCTGCTTAAAATCTAGACTAACTTAATGAGAAGTTCTTTAAATAGCCACTTGGGTTTATTATTTTTTTTGAAAACAGCATTTGTATCTAAAAGAAAAGATGCAGTTATTTCAGCTCAGAATATGGTCACTAGCAACAGACAGGCAGGACACAAGGCTAACACTTCAGTGGTAGTAGGAAAAGTACAAAATCACAGAATAGGTGTGATTGGAAGGGGGCTCTGGAGGTTATCTTGTCCAGTGACCCTGCTCGGGCAGAGTCACCTAGAATAGGGTGCCCAGGACCATGTCCTGGCAACAAAAGGGTTATTGTTCAAACCACATCAATGGACAAAGAATCAAACCCCAACTACAAGTAACAAGCCAAGGCAGACACCCTGGAAGTAAACCAACAAAAGTGCATCCCAGATCACACTGTAGTAACTTATGACATTATGCCAGCACTGTGTAACCAAAAATGCTAGAAACAGCCAGGGAAAAGTCCCAAAGATTAGATCAAAGTACCCTGCTGGATGGGTCATCTTATGATTGGGAACGCTTGTCACTAGATATGATTGCCTTGCCCCAGTGTTAGCATTACTATAACTTAGCCACAGATTCTACAAGTGTTAAAGGTATCAAATGCAATTATGTTAGCTGTGATCTCAGTGCTGTAGAGCTGCTGGATCATTGAGAGAGTGATCTAGACTGTTCTATGCTGGTACAGAGACTGTCACAGGGGTTTTTTTAAGGTACTAACCTATAGCCAGCCACTACGGCATCTCCAGATGTCACCTCAGTATCTCCAGTCAGCATTTTGAATGTTGTTGTTTTGCCAGCGCCATTCACTCCCAAAAGGCCAAAGCACTAAATTGCAAAATTTATCATATTCTTTAATATTTCCAACTTGCAAATCAGCGGGGGCATAAAATCTGAACTGATCTATGGAATGTAATCCAGTGTTATTGAACAACCTACCTCTCCGGGACGGATGCCAACACAGAGTCTGTCCACTGCAGGCTTGCGTCGACCTGCATAAATCTATATTGACGTGGGGAGGAAAAAAAAAGGAAAGTTCCTATTTCAAGACATCTACAGAAATGAAAATCATCTGAATTTTTAATTTAGTTTAATGCTATTGGGATGAGGCAACTTTAGAACTGAGACAGAGTAAATTTTTTTTCATTCTTCTCAAAATATTACCTTGGTCAGTTCTTGTAATTGTAAGATATCTGTTTTGTTTCCTCCATTCATAATTCTTTTTCTTTCTTCTGCGACATCCTCATCTTCATTAATAATAGCTGACATGGCAGTCTCAGCAAACCTGGAGAAACCCAAGATACTGAGTTGTTCTGGGCCCCGTTAGAGTAACAGTGTGAAACAATGGCTAATCTGCTGCCAAAAATGTGACTGGTGGAAGCAGTAGGGTTGAAACTTCACAGTGTGACATTGGCTGAAGTATTCATGCTGTTGGGAGAAGCCCTGACCTTTAAAGTTAATCTCTAGATACTAAAAAGGGAGGAAATGCCTTGCTCAAAAGAACATGCCTTGTCAGTCACTATGACAATAACCTGCCCCTTAGCCACAGCTTTCATTGTTTGGCTACTCTTAGTACCTAGTAATGGTCCTTAGAAGTAGATGTTTTGAGTAGATCTCTCTGCAAAACAGTATTTTTATAATTGCACCGATAGTACTCTTTTTGGCAACCTTGAACTGGAGTGAATGACCCCCTCACAGCTGGTAGGTAGCTGTTTTCATCAAGGGAGAGGCACATTTGTAAAGCAGAGAGAGGAAGTTCACATAGTGCCCAGGATACAGCTGTCCTATGCCACAGATTGGAATTGCTGTCTTGGGATGTCAGGCTAGCACCTCATAGTACTAGCTAGTACATAGCCTGACTGGTACTGAGGACACTACAGACTTTCCAGGTAACTTTATAATCTCACTATTACAGTGTCTTAAACTAAAAAAAAATTACATTAAAATCCTAATTCAAAAAAAACTGATTTCTTTAATAAAATATTCTTAAATCCTCTTAATATAAAGCAGATTTGTAAATGCTTTCTTGAATCAGGATATCAATAAATTAAGGTCAGGTAAGTAAATAGAAAACAAAAAAGCTACAAATTTAGAGAAAAATTAAGAACAAAAAGAAGAAAAGAGAGACAAAGAGAATAACAAAGATAGTCATCCTTTTAATAAAGGAATATTAATAGGACTTTTAGACATACCATCTTGTGGAGAACAAACGGTGCTGCATAAAGAGATTCAGAAAGAAGAATACAACTCCTTGAAGAGCCATGGCAACCAGGTTCTTTCCAACAAAGTCCCACTGAAAGGGATCAGAAACATGCTCCTCACCTTTGGACAAAGAGCACCAGAAAGGAAGGTGAAATACTGCTGAAAAACCCCACTACTCCTCAGAACAAAAAGCATAATCATAATGAATTACTGTACTTTATTTGCTTATGATCAGGTAATGGTTTTAATTTTCCAGTCTTATAAAAATTCTTAACAAAATGCCTTCCAAGTTCAGCTGCTGCATGGGAATAACAATAATCTCTCTGAATACACACTAATTTAGATATTACATGAAACTTGCAAAGATTATGTGAAAAGACACACATTTTCTGAATGTGAAAAACAGATGAGTTCTGCTGTATGACTATTCTTTTAATAAGTTGTCTGATATCAAAGACAACCATATCCCAAGAGAATGCATTTGAAGAACAGTCGCTTTAAACATTAAGTGAGGTATTCAAATGAAATGAAAAAATAAATCCTCCTGTAATGATTTAAGGTCTTCCAAACAAAGGATAAAAAGACACCAGTATCTGACACTGAACAAATGGGTTCATTTCCAATGCAGACTACTGGTTGGGCCGTAGAGTTCTGGCAGCACTATCAGAAGCTGTGATTCCTTCAGTGAGGGTGAACTTTCATACTTATCATCCATCTGATGATGGAAGAGGTGAGAATTTCAGAAACATCTACTACTTTTCTGAGTTAATCCTTCCAAACATCTCATCCAAGGTCAGGACATGTGACACTGCCATAACTTGTTTCTTACTGGCTTTACTTACCAAACCTCGCATATACTTCTGTCACAGCTTGGTTCATGGCCAAGTCGATGAGTCCACGGCCCAAGCAAAAATGTGGCAGGACAAGCAGTACATTTTTCAATGTTTTATTAAACTTCTGCAAAGACTGTAAGAAACAGAAACAACATAAGCTGTTTAAACCAGACCTGTTCAAGAAAATATATATGAAAAGCTCTTTGTGATGTCAGAGAAAGTGGATGTTTTGTGTTCTTAAAATGGAGAAAACAGAGTATTTATCAAATTACACTCAAAGCAACATAAAACACAAACAGCAGAATCCTGGCATACACTGCATCAGATAAGGTGCTTGTGAAAAATTGGCAGTGGGGAGAAAAATTAGTTTTTGTAATGAAGTATTTCCCTATGTTGCAGAGGTATTGTAATTTTGGTGGTAACATGTAAAGCTGCTATGGGGCTGTTTTGGATTTACACTGAAAACAGGGTTGATAACACAACATGGATGTTTTAGCTATTTCTGAGCAGTACTTGAAGTGACAAGGCCTTTTCTGTGCCTTATCTTACCCCCCTAGCAAGGAGCTGGGGGTGCACAAGGAGTTGGGAGGGGACACAGCTGGGACAGCTGACCCAAGGGACATTCCAGACCATATGCAGTCATGCTCAGCACATAAAGTTGGGAGAAGAAGAAGCAAGAGGGGAATGTTCAGAGTTACAGCATTTGTCTTCCCAAATCACCATTATGTGTGATGGAGCCCTGCTTCCCCGGAGATGGCTGAACACCTGCCTGCCTGTGGGAAGTGGTGAATGAATTCCTTGTGTTGCTTTGCTTGTGCACACAGCTTTTGCTTTACCTATCAAACTGTCTTTATCTCAACCTATGAGTTTTCTCACTTTTTGTCTTCTGATTCTCTATCCCATTCGATGAGGTGGGGGAGTGGGGTGCAGAGTGAGTGAGTGAGTGGCTGCGTGGTGCTTGGTTGATTCGGGATTAAGCCATTACAATAGTCAGGGCTGCCACAATACTGAAAAGTACCGGTGTCTGGGCATAATTACACTGTGGATATTGGTGCAATGTGGACATGCCTGGAACAGTGTAAATGCCAGCAGCAGTTGAGCTGCATCAGCACTGAATCCAGAGAAGGGCCATCTTACCTCTGGAGGTAATGTCTGCAAAGGAGACATGTTTTCTAAGGTAACCATGCTGTCCTGATGTCCCACAGACTGAGTGGCACTAGACTGAACTCTGTGCTATCAAGAACCATAGCTGTGAATGCAGGAACAGCAGGAACAGAAAATATTGTCAAGTTGGCCCTTGAAAATATAAATTTTACCAAGATCTGTTTCTCCTTTGTAGCAAATAACAATGCTTGATCAGCACAGAGTGTTTGAAAATGCACCATCAGTAATGATAGCTAATTGGACTGCTGTGAGATGGGGTGTCAAACATAGTGGCCAGAAGTTCAACAACTCTGGAGGTGATAGCAGTAATGCATAAAAAACCAACAGCACTTCATAAACTGATCTCTTAGCCTTCCTAAGAACTAATTTTGGCACTTGCTGTATTCTGTCACCTTTCTGATGGTATTAAATCCTTTTCAGGCAATTCTCAAAATGCTCCTATAAGCAGAACAGCTCCTCTAACACAATAACTGCCAGTAGTAAGTGCCTACAATCTACATCTTCTCATACAACACAAGCTGCAGAAACAAGCACAAAGTGCCATGTCTTGACCTCCCCATCTGTGAAAGCATGCAGAAATTTGCTCATAGGTCAGTGGAGAAGGTGGGGGAGGAGGCACTCCAGGCACTGGAGCTGAGATTCCTCCACAGTCCCTGGCACAGATCATGATAAAGCAGCTGTGCCCCTGCAGCCCTTGGAGGTCCATGGGGATGCAGAGATCCACCTGCAGCCCATGGAAGAGACCCATACCAGAGCAAGTGGGTGCCTGAAAGGAGGCTGTGACCTTGTGGGAGGTCCATGGAGAGAGGAGTCCATGCTGGAGCAGCCTGTCCTTGAGGGATTGCACCCTGTAGAAGAGTGACCCATGCTGCAGCAATCTGAGGAGGACTATTGCCTATGGGATAGACTCCCACTGCAGCAGTTTGCAGAGAACTGTGGCTTGTGGGATGGACTCATGTTGGAGAAGTTCATAGAGAACTGTCTCCTGTGGAGGGGACCCCACAGTGGAGGAGGGGAAGGACTCCTCTCCCTAAGCAACGGGAGAAACAAGGTGTGATTAACTGACCATAACCCCCATTCCCTGTCTCCCTGCACCACTAGGGGAGGAGGTAGAGATGGGAAGGAGGGAAGGCTGGAGAGAAGGTATTTTTTTCAGATCTTATTTTATTTCTCATGATCCTGCTCTGATTTTTAAAATAATGAATTCAACTAATATCTCTAATATTTGCCCTAATATTTGGTGACTGATCTCTCCCAGTCCTTAACTCATCAAGCCTTCATTATATTTCTCTCCCCTGTCCAGCTGTGGAGAGGAGTGAGAGAGAGGCTTTGGAGTGTGCCTGGCATCCAGAAAAATTACAAAACATTACTTACCAGATTATTTTCAAATAATTCCAGGATGAATGTAATGGCACTGCTGTTGATTCCCACAAAGAGATTAATACAAGACAATGCAACATAAGCAGTGCTGGGGATAGTGAAGAAAGAAGAAGCAGGGTACATCATGGGAATTACTGCCCATCTGCATGCAAGAAATAGAAAAAACTATGATAACTTCACAGTATTCTCATGTCAGTCAGCCTGAGTGACAGTTTTCTTCCCATCCCAAGTATAACAAAATGGTGTAACCAATCAGTAACCCACCACAGTATTTTCTCCCTGGTTACTACATATGATTTTTTTATGCTTAGTCTTTTTCTCTCTTTTTTTTTTTTTTTTTTAGTATTAAAATGCAGGGCAATAGGCACTGCTAAAATTGAGAAAATTTAATGCTAGCAAGATTGCTATCACCCCAGGTATCTTTGCACATTTTAGTGAATTGTACACCAAGAAGAAGAAACAAAGAAATGTTGAATGCTGAAAGATACTTTAGTATTGACTGTGACTGTGCAAATGAACAACCACTAAATTCCTACTCAATGTACAAGGAAGAAATCAGAAACTGAACAAATTTATTTTCCTGTACAGGTCATATTTAATGCTTAAAAATGCAAGGCAGGCAGTAACAAAATAATCTCTTTTGCAGCATGTAGCCAGACAGAGTATGTAAATATCTCATAGAAAAATCTAGCTTTAACCTGTTTTGGATCTACCCAGTTCTATTCTTCAAAGCTGGGTTCCACTAAGTACCAAGCTCAGTAACATGAAATGATTTCTGTGGTAAATACAGGGCCCACCTGCAGCAATAACCTTAAACACTCACCCATACAGGAGCAGCAAGGCAATGAGCACAGGGAGATTGGTTGGAGAGGCGTATGCTTTCTTGTTGAATCCTGCAAATATAGCCACAACCATCCCAGCACTCAGTGCATAATTCACCTGCCACAGCACAGGGGGAAAATCAGTGTGTAAGACCTGAGAAGTGCTGCAAACATATCCAGATCCTACACATTGTTCCAAAAGGAATTTATATTGAGGAACATCAGAATTTGAGTTAGACCAGTCACACTGAATTTTTTGGATCAACAGGTCCCTGGCAATGCTCAACATTTTTCTAAGACATCTTTTATCAGACTGTACATCAAAAATACAACATATATTGTTATTTCTTAGATTATGGTTTGTGAATACATTATTTCATAGTCCAGCTGCCAGGCTTCCCAGAAAAAGCGGCCATGGGTCTGCAAGGGAAGTGCAGTTTCAGGTGATACAAACAAAGGCTGTGCAGGATGGAAGAGCTTGTCACTTGAGCCACATTTCTGGGAAAAGGCTAAAGTGAATATGCCTGGCCACTGCTCAGTTTCTCTGTTCAGTATTACTAGCACTACTCTACTGCAATGCATGGAATTCCCCATGCAGAAGGGAAGGCAACATTTCACAGAACTGCTAACACCACTTGATGCGTTTGCATCATGCTGTCAAGGGCAACGGCCAAGCAGAATTCCTCTCAAGGAAGCTGCTGTGAACAGCAGGGAACAAGAACTTTGGGACCTGCTTCTTTTCCCTCATTTATGAAAATAATGCTCTGCTTTATCTTCTTCTGAGAGAACACCTTCCAAATCCCGAAGAATTTTGGGATTTTCAAATATTGATTTTCTTTTCTTTTTAATTTTTTCAATTCCATGTTTGTGCTTATCTTATTGCATAATTCCATGGTCACTTTCTTGGTTGCAAAGGCATGGCCGAGAACCAGCCCTTGTTGTGCCTCAGCCAGCCAAAGAATTTTCTCTTTTATGACAAAGTGGCTGGAGGGAAGCTGAGCCCTGTCTAAGTAAGTCTGCACCTGTGGTATAAATCTTTTTGGAATAACACTGTGACCATGATACAGTGACCTAAATGAAAATGTCATTTTAGACACCCTAGAGTATTTTGTCAGGCCTATAGATACTCCTCCAGCAGGCTGTGAATCTTCCCCACTTAGGTTTTTTTAATATCTTGAAATATGTTTTGGGTGTTCGATAGGACAGGAGTGACTAGCACCAGGCAATGAGAATTTTCCTTGCTGTAGTAAGTTGTACTTCATTGTATATTCAGTTGTAAGGGCTAGAAATCCCAAGACTATAAAAAATACAGCTTTATGAGTTGTGCACCTGAATTAATTTCTACATCTGTAATTAGTTCAGAGGCCAGATCCTTAGCATGGTCTCTGAGAAACATTTAAGAGAAATAAATGCTTTGCAATGCTTAGAATCACCTTCACTTGATTCACTGATTTGCCCCCAATTCATGCACGCCCAGGATAATTAGAGGCTGTCAATCAGACCAGCAGTTACTTACTATGTCCCACATGAAGTTAGTCAGCCAATAGGTAACAGGGCTTACACCACTGACAAACTGGAGATGTTTGGCTTTTGTTACACGTTCTTGGATCAGGTATAAAACAAAACTGGCTGGTATAAAGGACATGGCAAAAATCACACAGATGGCAACAACAGCATCCACTGAGGTGGTCAGTCTACAACAGAGCACGAGAAAGGACAGTGAGCAAGGGAATGGAAGCAACACAACACCATATTAGCATTTGGGGACTCTGGAGGGTGCTTTAAGATCTAGAAGTAGCAAGGCTGCTTTTTAAGTAGAAGACTTCTCCAGTTTCAAAATGTGCTGGTGTATTTTTCCAAGTTGTTTTGAGGACTGTTGCTAACAAATATGGCCCCATCCCTGATCTTTTAGTTACTTTATACATCTCAGTTTAACAGCCTTTCCTGTGTGGACATCTCAAACTAGACATTTAGCCACAATAGCCAAAGTGCTCTGGAAGCATGGAAAAGAGAAACTTAAAAAGGCAAGTTGGAGACAGTGAGATGAAGCACAAATTTTGCCCCTGTGCTATAATGCAAAGTTTCCAATTCCACTGAATTATGAACTTAATAGGAAAGTGGAAAATCTTGAAAAAGACATCCCTAAAAATACAAGATATTATGACTTTCAGATTCAGGAATTCACCAATGCTACTATATGCAATTGAAAAATCTATGTGCCTGCTGTCCTTGGCACCAAGAGAACACGTTGTCAACTATTTGACCTATAGTCAGTCAAGGACATGTTCTCATTCCATTTTTTATTACGTGTTTTATTTCAGAAGTAAATGTATTAGATTTGGAGCATGAACAAAAATTTCATAATTTTTGTGCTTGGGAATCAACATGCAATAGTGTATATCCAATTCCCTGTGTGAGATGGGAATGAACTCTCATGGGAATGTAATGAGACATGAATAGATTCTTGTTTAGAATAAAACTTCAGGGAAAGGCCTCTACATTCTGTCAGTTGAAATCTTTCTCCTTGGAGTATGAGCATGCTTAAAGTTTCAAGTTGCCAGGAGAGGGAGGGGTAAAGCCAGATGCAGAACACAAGCAGACTCACACAGTGACTTCAGAGAGTTGCTCCTTGGTGAGGTTCAGAGGATGGTTTATAGCAGTGATCCCATGTTCCTCAGGGTCTTGGCCAGTCCTCAGATTAGCTCTGAGGATTGCATTATTGGCTACATTGAGGAAACTAACCATAGCATGCCAGCCTTTATTGTTAAACCACACCTAGAAGAGTCAGAAATCACAGATTAATTTGTCAGCTACTGTCTTCACTGAGCTACAGGAGAAAATCTGGCTGCCTTTTATCTACTTTGGTGGGCATTGTCTGCAGGGGTGAATCCAGCACCAGGAATTCATAGCTCCTAGGCACAGTCCTGCAGGAGGAGCTCACATACTATGCTTTTAAAAGCATTAGTCAACTACTGTCAGGGGATTTGATAGAAGCACATTTTAGGATTTAGTATACTACTTGAAGTATTTAGGACAGCAAGTCATACTAAGAACATTATTTAAAAAAATCTCCCATTTGAAATGCTATGAATAAGAATTACCACCAGCAATATTCCCATAATTTGAAGTCTATGTCAAGAAAGACTGTGAGCAGACTAATTCCAGCAAATACCTTAATATTATCTTCCGTTTCCATGTATTTAAGGAAATTAGGGATTTCTTTAGCAGCAGCCAGTGACGTTTGACCCTAAAACAAAAAAGAAAAAGCTAAAGATCAGCGCTCTAGGTGAAATCTAATGCTGCAGTAACTGTGCTTTAATAAGGGGTCAAAAAACAAACAAACAAAATTTAAAAATCTTGCTTACTCCTGTCACATTCATCATTCGGCCAAGATCACTTAAAAAACTGACAATTTGATCTCCAGAAACATGAAGGACTGGAAGCCTTCCTCCTACAGAAATTCCTCCATATCTAGTAAAGAGAAAAATATCATCAATAACTCATACCACACACCCATACATTAATGGAAATACAAAAAACCCGCTTAGTGGAAGTTTAATTTCTATACATCAAATATTTCATGTATAACAATTTCTACTCCTTTTCTAACAAGTTGTATTAGGTCTTTTTAGGGCTTACAAATAATAGAAACTCTATCAGTTTCTGAGAGGTTTATGCCAGGATCCTGAGAAAATTATTTAGAGAGAAGATTTGAAGAAAACAGTGATTTCTACAGAACAAAGTCTTTAAATCAAGCTAATTACCATATAATGGTTTAGACAGCACAGAGGACCAAGGACAGCATAGACCTCAGTAAAAATTTCAGGTGCTCTGCGAGGAGCAGGTATTCACCGATGTCAATACCAGCCAGTGCTCCATAATGATAAATACTATTGCACAAGATGAACTGAAGCCTAATCCCATAGAAAGCAATGCTTGCACATGAACAAGCAGGTATTCTCTGGAGAAAGGCAGTCATCCAGCTGCTATCTTTGAAGTGAACTCCTGCTTCTGGTGAGAAATTAAATGAATTTTTGCTTCAGGCCAACTAGTCATCTTTCTAAGCTTTTAGTAACAGCACTGTAGACATCATACACTGGGGTTAGCTGTTGTCTCTACCAAAAGAACTAGTGGAATATGGTTAATAACTACTGCACATGTACAGAGCAGACATGAGGAATTGTGTTTGCTACTTCTGTATTTGATAGGCTGGTGCCTAGATTTCATCCTACTCAGGTCCTTTTTTTGGAGGGTTTGTATTTTTTTCTGCGGCATTGAAGGAGCTGTGTCACAGTAGTATTACAATACACTGTACTATTGTGTCGAACCTTTTCACCACACAGTTTCGATTGGTTTGAATCCTGTAGGTAATAAAGCTCTGATAGTTCCATTGTGAGCCTCTTGCCTTCATCCCCTGCAGAGAGTTCAAACAAATATAACCTCTTGTCTTTATAAGACCCTTCCTGATTCCCAGCCTATTTCCCACTGAAGCCATCTCTTTGTTCTACACTGTCTGCCACAATTCCCCTCGTCCATTTGCAGAAACATTGTGAGGCTCCTTGGTTAAACAGAAATACATTGTTCCTTTATTTACTGCCTTAATCAGTGAATTGGTTTCTTACCTCTGCTCATTGACCCAGTATTTACTCTTCAGGCTGAAAGAGACAAAGAGAATCCCCTCTCAATGCACAGAACCAAAGTCAATGATATGTCAGGCTTAAATGAAAATTAATGTTGAATTCCTATATTTTGCAGACCTCCAGACTGCTAGTTATTACTTTGAGTAGTGGGGTCAGCAGGACTTTTGGCATTCCTTGCAGTGTGTTTTTGGCTTTTTGTTTTCTGACTTGATTCATCTTCAATTCATATAGAGGTAAGCAAGATTCTTAAAGCGACACATACTGGGCTATTCTAATCCATAATTGATTGATTTTAAAAGACGTATCTAAAGCAATTATGACACATGCTAAGGGGAATCAGTCAAAGGCAGCCAGCATATAGCTAATACAGAGAGAATTTCAAGAACTCTCTGGGAACTAAGTAAGTAGCAAGGCCTGAATCGGAGATAATGGGCTGTGGGTGCTGCACAGCTAATTACCGCACTCAACACCCAGGCCAGCTGAGGAGCTATCAGTAGGATGGATGTATCTGTGTAACATTGTCCTTTGGCTGCACTTTAGCACTTCTGGGAAGCAAGTGATAATTAACTCAGGCAGATGGTCACCTTAGTGTTGCTACAGTTCTTCAGGGAGACAAAGTAGTATCTCTGCAAGGCAGTTCACCAACGTGTGCAGAGGCACCATTTTTGTCACCATTAACACTGCATTCCATCAGCACCGCCACTTAGCTCTGCCTATAAGGGAGTACCTGATTATACAAATAGTTATAATTGAAAATAACTCCCCTAAAATCAGTCTCTTCTTGTCTTATATCAGAAATATGGACATGGTGCTCAAATCTACAGAATACTGTGGCAAATCAGGTGTTATGTCATTATTAAATAAGAATTTCATCACCAGGTACAAAATACCACATATGAAAAAGAAATAGAGATTCATCCCTACCTTCCTTTTATCAAAGTGGGATATGTTTTCACCAGAAAATCTGAAATATTTCTGTGGGTCAGATCTTGAAGAATTTCTGTGCTGCGTTGCACTCTCTGGCAAGAAACAAAAATCGAATCAATCACAATAAAGTTTAGAGTGTCTTAAACTATTAAGTGTTTCTCAGGAAAAGAGCAAAAGTAGTTTTGGTTCAGAGAAAACGCTCAGGTTCATAGTAAAGAGAGTGGGTCAATCACTTGAGAGTCATTTCTAGCCTAAACATCTTTACTTTAGAAGAAATCAATACATTTGTGATGCATGGCACAAAACAGTTGCAAGTCACTCTGAAACAGGTATTTGCAATGAAGGTAAGGGTTGTTCAAGGCTTTTTCTTCAATGTAAAAGTAGGAAACTTATCCAATAAACTGAGGCCCCAGTAAAAAAAAAAAAACAACAACGAAACCAAAACAAAAAAAGGTAGTTTCCTATGATTTAGCAACTTTAGGTAAAAATTAATACAAAAAAATCACCTTCAATAGAACATTAGATAGTTTGAATGAAAATTACTTTTTTTTTTTAAAATATGAAATTTACACCAACTTTGTTGAGTCTTTTACAAATGCAGAATTGCTGTGAAATTCAACACCTCACACTCCTGAGTTTATCCCAAGGTAGAATACACTTTAAGAAGTTCCTGGGCAACTTCAGGTGGCAAAGCTTGCAACCTGGAATCATCTGATAATGACCTAGAAAGTAAGTCTAATGAACTTTCCAGAAGTTCCTGCATTTGTCCACAGAGAGTAGGACACAGAAGACACATTAGAGATGTCCAGCTGATTCTAGACAGGAAGACTGGTAACATCCCCATAGTGCCTTCATTAATTGAGTTGTCTATGATTAAACATAATTCTATTGACACTATTTACACACTGTGGCTTTCCTGGAGACTCAAGTGAATTGTTTCTTTCCAACAAGTTATACAAAACTATAATATCCTGCAAAAGTATCAAGATAATGTTATAATAAATACATTTTGTTTAAAGGACTAGAATCCCCACAAACAAAAAAAAAATTGCATCTTATTGGGAATTGAAGTTTTAGACTAAAGGTCTCTGAAATACATTAGCATGCAATCAGCAAAATTCAGCTTTGTCTGTTGGACAGGGATTACTAAGAAATCAGAAATAACTTGGGATGCTGTAAGGTATATAACCGCTATAAATTTTTTTTCTTCATAAATAGGAATTCTATAGACATTTAAAACAATTTTGTTTTGTGAACAGTGATAGAGAAATCAAAGCAAGCTGAACCAGTGTTTTCAAGAGATTCTGTCATGGAAAGTGGTATAGTCAACATCCCTGGATTGTTCAAATGTGTCGAGATATGGCACATGGGGATGGAGTTTAGTGGTGAAGATGACAGTGCTGGGTTAACACCTGGACTCAATCTTAGAGGTGTTTTTTAAACATAATGATTCTATGAAAATTAGAAATATTTTAGTCATTTTGCTAGTGTCTTCAGCCTGGCAAACAGGAATATTAAAGCTGAACAGTGTGCAAGGTGAGACATAAAATTAGTGAGCTACTGTTCTGAGTGGCTGCAATTCTGTTTAACTTCTTAGAAAAACATTTATTAAATGCAAACACTGACAGGCTCTAATTTTCCTTTGCTCTTCAAAAGAGAAAGCACATTTTATAAAGGGCACTACTAAGATCATTCATTGAAAGGAAAGGTGGGAATGGAGCTCTGTTTTCCTCCACACAGCATCAGTGGTTATTAAATTACTCATCTTCATGCGCATTGATACAAATATTCATTTTGCTAGCTTAAAACGTTTCTGATAGAAATGGAACTGAAAGACATATAAGAAATATTAGTTTACCCATTTTAATGAGAGGACCACACTCCATGTTTATAAAATTGTGACTTTTTTTCTTTCTTTTCTTTCCTTTCCTCTTTCTCCCTCCTGCCCTTCCCTCCTTTAAAGAAAGGCAACCTTCTAAACAGAATTGTTCTTTGAGACAAAAGAAATTTTCTTTTTTAATTATGGGACAAATCATTCAAATTTTTGTGATTTTCTTCTACATGAAAACTTTGCAATTTGGATGAGAACAGTAATCAAAATTTATTTAAATGTGCAAGCTTTTCCAATACCTCTGAAACTGAATTCCGAATTCCAGCAAGTCTTGCTCCCTTGAAAAAGAATGTACTCAACTCCTTCCATGTATATTAGCATGGCAAGATACTTAGACACTGATCCCTTTTCCAGCACATGCCATGAAACTTTTCTACAAAGATTTGTGGCACAAGGACACAACCTGTGGTGGTGGGAGGCCTCCTGCACCTGCAGGGCATTCTGGCAGCATAGTGAGTTTCTTGCGAGTGCTGCACTTGCAGGAAGGTGATGGATTCTCAGGGCTCCACTCTTGCCTCAGCAGGAGGCTGCTTAGGTTAGGATGAACAGCAGGTGTAGCCCAGGCAGTTGGCATATTATTGCATGGGTAGTTCCTGTGGAGAGGAACAGAGCTTTAAGATGTGCAGAGATAAAGCTCCATGAGAACCCACAAATCCACAAAATCACAATGCTCTAAGCAGATATTCCCCTCTGAGCCCTCAACCTGTGAGCTCTGAATAAGAACAACATTTTAGAGTATCTAGTACACATGAATAAATATAATCTCTACCCATAACTCTGCCAAGTTTACTGCCTTCCGCTCGCAGATAGGACACTGAAGGAACAAGGGGATTGTGTTTGATCCCTCAGTACTGGAAATCTGCAGTGGATCTAACTTTGTGAAGAAATGACCATTTTCCTTTCTCTTGTAGTATCTTTTCTTTTTTAAAGTTTCCTCTTTGTTTCTTCTATACCAGGCAGGGAAGAGGAACAGGAAAAAAGAGAACAACCAGGAGGATCAAATTGCTGGATATCATGGCTGGGAAAGAGGCAGGAGAAAGGGAGCAAATATCAAAGCATAGCAAGCCAGTGACAAATGGCTCCAAGGCAGGACTCACAGGCAGAGCAAGCAGGTAGGACAACAAAAGCTGGAGCTCTACTAATGTTGCCCTCACTTCTGAATGAGAACAGTTTCAAATCACAGACACTGTCCTATTGATACTTCACAATCAAGTGATTGCTGAAGTTATTGCTTCCAAACACACCAGTGGGAACTGGAGGAACCTGAAGGGACATGGAAAGTGCCAGGGAAGCTGAGAAGATTTGGGCCTGAGGTCACTGACATACTGACATAATTTCAAGGTTGCTTAACTCTCAATACCAAGCTATGTGAGCTGGTTTCCAGTCAGTCACATTGAGCACTGTGAATCATTCTTAAACCAGTGGCAGTGTTATCTTGCTGTTTGTTTCTTACTTTTGACCCAATATTAGATATAGCCAACAACACATCTGAAGCATTGGCTCTTGTGAAGAGTCAAGCCAATTCATTCTTGTTTCACTACTCAAGTTCCACTAGAAGTATCCTGCTAGGATCTCATTTGAGAGAAAGGGGTAGCAACTTACAAGAGAGGCTGATTCTTCATGCAGCGAATTCCAAATCCTGGTTTATTCAAGAAAGCATGAGTAAGGGAGACCATCTGCTCATTGCCAGGACGTTCATTGCTAAGGGAATAAGATAGGGCTTTCTTTATAAAATATTTTTCAAACTATTATACTGCAATACACATAGCAACTAGAGAAGGACAACCATATGGCAGTACCAACTGTCCCCCTTCAAATGCTAATAATTCAATTGTTTTATTTATTTATGTAAAAAACCCAGAACATTCTGAGATGGTTGACAGGCTATGATTCTTTTCTCCTAATACTAAAGGTGACTTCTGACAAAGTCCAATAGCAGCATTCTCCAAAAAAGGTTTGAATCCTCCTTGCTATTCTCTCAGTGCTGTCACAGTCAGTAATCAGAAAATGAAAAACATATTCTGCATCTTCACTTGGGGAGGCCCGCATCTCCTGTTAGATAGAATATGTAACTTTTTAAGTGTTGAAGTCCTGAAATCAGGTAGGGAGAGGAGAATATCAAAGTTAGAAAGATATTTGAAAGACTATTTGTTAGATGTACTAGCAGTTGTATTCTCTAGGTGCACCGATTTCAAGCTGTTTTAAATCTGCTGATTCCAGTGAAGTGGATCTTTTCTTACATCACACAGAGTGAGACAAAAGCAGTGAGACAGGGCCCCACAATGTTAAACTCTAGGGAGAAAAAGGTGTATGTGTGACAAATGTACTTTAAGTGGTTTCTCTTACCTGAAGAAAGTAAACTGTTGTCCATAGATCCAAGGGTGTAATGTTAAGGCGGGATATTCTCCAAATGGAGGAATAATGACTGTAAGTACTAGAGACAGCAACACAAAACTAGCAGGGAGAACAACCTGCAGGGAACCCAAAAACTTCACATTAAGTTGTTGTCTAAACCTTGTGGAGTGACACTCTACACACCATATAAACAAAGGAAGGACTGCAGGAGCACTCAGATTCAATCTCATTTAACTCCTGTACAGCAACAATTTAATTTCCAGCTCTTTGGCTTAAAATTCTGGTTGTCATAGAACTGCATTATGTTAAAAACAAAACACTGGGCTAGTAGTGATAGAATCATGAACTTAGTGCAGTTGGTAGAAAAAAGGCCGAAAGAAATAAAAGAAGAGGCAAAAGATTTGGAATCCTAATTGCACTGTTACCCATTTGCAGCACCTCTGTTGCTTTCCGTAGGGCCATCATTGCTGGAAAGACAGTGTTGAGAATGTTGTGGGAAAGAATTTGGAAGTCAGTCAATACCTGTGCTAGGAAGTCCTTGTGGCTGCGGGAGGCGTGGTGGAAGCGTTTGATGAGCAGTGCTTTGATCTGCTGATGTACAAGCTGAAAGCCTTTATACTGTCGGGACCCTTTGCCTTCATTTTGATCTCCTGCTCTGCCTACTGGCATTCGAGAAGTGTCATTAGTTTTCAGGGCGGTTTGTTCAGCTGGTTTGTTGTCAGTAGGAGTTTTGCCAAGAGCAGAATCATTTTCTTGAGCATCTCCTAGATTAGGATGAGAAGCATCAGAGAAGACACTTTATCTTCCATATATGAAGTAACAAAGGTATTTTAATGAGGTCCAGATTTTACCAACTGTATATATCATATCTGCAGATTGCTTTAATTACAACTGTTGCACTGTGGTTGTATTTAGTGACATCATATAGGTTAACTCTCCTCTTAGTCAGCAGGATGAACAGTTTAATCATCTATGTAGTTTATGGACTAATAGTCAGCAAAGCACTTTTTATACAACTATGAAAACCATTGACATCTGGGTGCTTGACACTTCACTTTTATTTGCATAGTTAAGAACCTCATCCAATCTAAATACAAGTCTTTCTGCTGACTTAATCTTTTTTTTCAGGCGTCATGTCAGGCCCTAAAACCAGATATTTGCTGACCAAATTTATTTTGTCAAGCACACATAAAAGACTCAAAGTTCTGAAACTCCTTTTAAAAGAGTGTTCAGAATAAAAAGTAGTCCCAAGAACAGTTGATCAAATATGAATTTGTGGATCTATACCTGTTTTTTGCATTTCAGGGTCAGCTTCTGCTGTGACCTTTAGGAAAACCTGCCATAGAAAAATACATTTTCTGGTTAGGAAAAGAAAAGTTACAATAACCTGACCTCTAGACCACCATACATCATCCTTTAATATAAAAGAAGAAAATTTGGATACCTTTTCAGTACTTCATATTATTATCAATAATCAGAGGTCTCTCATGAAATACCTCAGAAAATAAATGAATTAACAAAGATACAAAAAAAAAAAAAAAGGACGCATTTCAGGCTAATGGGTCAGGGTCCACAACGCTATAATGAATTAAGGGTTGGATCCTTTCTCTATGCCCTTCTCAAAGATTTTCTGAGTGTGCCACAGCTTATGGGACTAGATTTTGATGGACATTTTAGGAATTAGGAATGAAATGTTTAAGAACAGGAATAGTCTCAGTAAACATTTTAGGTGCTTATGAGGAGGTCAGCAGGTATTTTAATCTGTCTGTTACCTCTTCAAGTGGTGTGTCTGAAACTCCAAAACTGCTGAGTCCCAGGTCATCCAATGTTTCCTCCAGTTCTCTGAAGAGACTGGCATAAGATCGCTGTTTAAAGTTTTTATTGGGCAAAAGATAAATGAGTTCCTGACCAATGCTTTCAATTAATTTTGCTTCTGGGATATGATGGTGGATTACTTCTGCTAGCTCATTTAGATCTCCTGTGAAAAGTCAAAACAGTGTTCACAGAATGAATATTTAACCATATTAAGCATGATTTCAAAAGCTGTTGTTTGCACTAAAAGGGTACTGCTCTGTTGCATAACTCACGGATATCTCAGTTAATTCTGCACTAGACTGGGCTATGTTGCTAATTATGCTTTGGACCTATGTAGCAGGAAACTATTTCAGGTTTGTTAATAAAGCACAACCAAATCTTCAAGAATATTTACTTAAATTCTCTTATGCAGAAAAGCTTCTTTTTTTAATGAGAAAGTCTATTTCCTTGCTCTAGATATGCTTCAGTTTTCATTAAAAAATTACACAAAACTCAATACCATACTTGTAAAGCACACAAATTTCCAGCTCATCACCTGTACCTGAGACCACATATACACACAAAAGGGTCAATGGTAAGCAAACCCACAAAGAACCCTTATTAAATTCATGTTACAAGGCAATACAAGTGTTAGACACAAGGACCAAAGAAGTGGGCCTCAGCAGCATTGAACTGTAAGACAAGATTGCAGCATGAACAGGAGACATAGCTATGTGCTGGAATGCTGAACCATCCTGCATCTTACCATCTAGTTCCAGCTCTGGAGCTCCTTCTTCACCCCTGTGCACACAACTGGAGCAGGAGCAGGAGCACTGAGATCCACAGCTACAAAATGACTAGTAATGGACAAGCCAGAGAGAAAAAGATTAAAGTGATTCAGACACACTCAAAACAGGATGTAAAGGCTGTCAATATCTGAATAGCTTGAGTCAATGAAACATATGTCATATCCAGAGCATCTTGGATGTACTATACTGAAAATCACCAGCAACACAGAAAATATAAATCTATCTGCACAAATCAGTTCTAAACTGCATACAAAATATCTGGGGGAATGCAATCAGCCCGGGCCATGAGTGTACAGATTGTGTTGCTACTAGGACTGGAAGCACAATTTCAACAGAAAGAACCCAAAATTCTACTTTTCAAGCTATGAGAGGCTGGTTTAGCTATGGATAAATTCTGGTGTCTGAGCTACTTAGCAGACTACCTAAAGTTTAAAATCAGTGAACTGCAAAAGCAAGAATCAGAAAGACCTGTATATGGACAAAAGCAATTTGAGAGTTGGGGTAGTTCAGCCTGGAGAAGGGAAAGCTCCCAGGAGACCTTAGAGACCCTCCAGCACCTAAAGAGGGCTACAAATAAACTGGATAGGGATTTTTACAAGCATGTAGTGATAGGACAAGGGGGAATGGCTTTAAACTGAAAATGGGTAGATTTAGATTAGATATTAGGAAGAAATTCTATACTGTGAGGGTGGTGAGGCACTGGCATAGGTTGCCCAGAGACGCTGTGGATGCCCCACTATGGAAGTGTTCAAGGCTGGGCTGCATGGGGTTTGAGCAACCTGGTCTAGTGGAGAGTGTCCCTGCCTACAGCATCGGGGTTGAAACTAGATGATCTTTAAGGTCCCTCCCCCCCCCAGACCATGCTAATATAGTATTATTAGCACGGTCTAATATAATTGTGATATTCATAATTATATAGTCATATGATTAACTGCAGTTTTGTACATAGTGTCAAGTAGCACTTAAGTGCTTTTTACCTTGGTGCAGTTCAAGCATTACTCAGATTACATGTGCAGGGAGGGGGATTCATACTTACTGTAGCCCTTGCCATTTTTGTGGTTCTCATTTTGCGAACAAGGGTGAGATAGAAGCCAGAGCCAAAACAGTTCTTTAGGAATACAGGAGAGCCTGAGCAAAACAGTTTCCCTTGGGATATGATGGCTACTCTGTCTCCAAGGATGTCTGCCTCATCCATATGATGGGTTGACAGGATAATAGTTCTGCCTAGAAGGAACAAGGAGGAATCTTCAAGGCACGGACTCACTCTGGAACTCAAAACTGTGCTTAGCTTTTTGGCAATTATTTCTCTGAACCAAAGCCAGGTCCCAGGCTTGCCACAACCATGGGTATCTCTTCAAAGAATCTTGTTTGTTTGTCTTCATATTCCACTAGTCATGACAGTTTACACAGCAGGCACAGATTGCATCTATGAGAAGTTTAAAAAATCCCACCAAAAAAATAAAACAGTTTCTACTCTCAAATCTCTTACCTGGGCGATACTTCAGCAGAAGATCCCAGATAGATCGCCTGGAATATGGATCAACTCCAGAAGTGGGCTCATCCAAGACTACCACTTTTGCTTCACCCACAAAAGCAATGGCAACAGATAGTTTCCTTTGCATTCCACCTTCCAGAAGACAAACAAAGCCAAGAACGTAAGATGTGTTATATAAGTCACAGGGATGTAATTAACATTGCCTTTTCGTGTGGGGACAAACTGCTGCAAATAAAATGGAACTGGTCCTCAGACACGTATCTGCAAAGATAAATTAATAGTAATTTTTCTTCTGAAATTCAAAACAGGGTGTTCAAATTTTTTTTTTTTTTTAATATATATTTTCCATCTACACATTACATTTTCTGCTTCTTGCCAGAAGCAAAAGCAGGAAGATATGAGGTTTTCATGTTCTTTCATGAAACTAACCAACTTTCATAGTTACAATCAGGACAAGGTTGTATAAGAACAGATGGCTGTTTATTCAAATCAGCCTTTGAATCTGAGAGTTATTCAAATACATTATGTGCATTTGTCCCTTTAGAATGGAAGAAACTACTACCAAATAATATAGTACTATGGAGCACTGATCCATACAGTGGGGCAGAATGATAGTATAGTGTTTCATTTGCCTTGAAATAATAGAAGGTTTTATTTTGTTTTGTTTCTTATATTAACCAATTATATGCATATATATGTGTGTGTATATATATATTTATTTAAAACTAATAGTTTCACGTACATTTGAATTTGTTGTATATTTATAAGACATAGAGGCCTTAGGGGCAGGTTGTGCCAGCTTTACTACTTGTGTACTCCCATTTATTCCTTGAAAAGGAAGTGTCCCCCCAGTGCACACTGGTGTGTCAGAATATGGCCTCAAACATGTAACTCGATCAATAATTGCCCAAAAGCCAGGTAAGATGGGGCTGAGAGCAACCTAGTCTAGTAGAAAGTGTTCCTGGCCATGACAGGGTTGGAATTAGATCATCTTTAACATCTCTTCCAACCCAAACCATTCCATGATTCTATGAGAGACAAAGAAGAAGCAGCAGGACAAAACATCTTAGAAAATTTCTGTGGGCACCTGACAAATTCTGAGCTTCTTCATTTCTTTTATGAGTGAGGCCCATGTCTTCCAGCATTGTTTCCAGCTCTTGCTCAGCTTCTTCCCTGGATCTTCCTTTCAGTTGAGAATAAAACAATATGTGCTCTGCTACAGTAAGGCTGTGATATCAGACAGAAAGGCAAGAAGGCACATTAAATGAATAAGCTGTTTTTATTCCCAAACAGCAATACATTCACTCTAGCTTTATCTTGCTGAAGGAAGAGAGGTAGCATTACCCTAAAAAATCTTCTTAGGGATCAACACACTTCACTTGGAGGTCATAGTCTCCTTCTTTGCCTTTTCAAAGCAGAACCTGCTACTAAGGGAACAGGTAGAGCAGGCATCAGAACATCCATTTATGGGAATAAAATGGAAGAGAGTCTACTGTTGAGATGAATACAAACTGATGGAAGTGAAGCCACCGCCTTCTCTGGAAATCACCAGAGAAGGCGGTAAGTGGTTGAGTGGTAGTAAGAAATGTGCATAAAAATATCCTGCTACTGCATAGTCAACTCGGATTTTTTTGCTTTAGTGGTCCTAAATTATAGTGCATGAACTTCCAGGATAATTCCTGCTAACCTACACTACAGGAAACACTAGGAGCACTGATATTTATATATATATTGTTCCTGTGAAATGATGCAGGAGATTTCTCCTGCAGGATGTGATGTTAAGAGATGGAGAAGTTCCTCTGAAATACATCTGCTCCTGGCACAGTAAGAGAAACAACACAGGCTTTGGGGATTCTCATGCATGCAGACTGGGATGCATCTTCTTGAAGCCAGTATGGAGTGATACTTACTGATTGAATAAGATGTTGTGCTGAGGGCACATGCCTAATCTGTGCCGAATGGAGTCCATGTGAGTCTGGATGTCCAGGCCGCCAACCAGCACAGTTCCAGAGGTGGGTGGGAAGAGGCCTGTCAGTATCGACCTGGGAAAACAAAATGAGGAAATTCCCCCTCTCCTATCTCTCTGTGCTAGATAAGGAAGCTACATTACATGATTCCACTAGATGGAGCATGATGACTTCTTACTATAGGCCTTGATGAAAAAACTCCAGTGAAAAGCATGTATGTAAGTAGCCTTGATCTGCTACGGTGAATCTGATGGACCTGCTAACATCATTTTGATAAAAGTGTCTATATGGTTCTGGCTTCCATTAAGAAACTGTATTAGTTCAGCATGTTATATCACATCTACATATAAATGGGTCTAAAAATGCAGCTCAGTGGAATGAAAAAAGAAAAAATGGTCTGAGGTCCCTGGCCATGCTGACTCATGCCCTACATCTTTATTTTCTGTAAACTAGAAGACCAAATGTTATGTTGCAAATGGGTGGCATCTGTTAATAGACTTGATTGATTAGTGGATTTTTCAGCTTAAAAAAGTTCCAAGCAATAAAAAATTTTGTTTTTATGGGAAGAATAAACCCCCTCAAATTTACAAAACATTTCAGCAGATTAAGACGCTTTTATTTTGGATTGAATGCATTCCTTGTGAAACAATTAAAAAAACTAAAAGGCAATTTAAAGTGCCTTTGAAATAAAAGTGTTTTAATTGAAAAACCCTAAAGTATTCTGCTGAGAAAAGTCATAATGAAACACATTCAATTCTTTCAACATTTGGTGAACTTGCCACAGATTTATAAAGGTTTTGTTCACCAATGAATCCTATTTTGCCAAATAAGGTTCTTTATAAATAAAATTAAGCATCCTCAAAGTCCAGCTTCTGGGGATACTAGGTTTCTAGGACTAGAGGAACATTTTAATCTGGACATGGATCTTGCATGCATGTAGCCATTTTCTTTAAAGAGGGCCTGTATTTTATACTCTTTTGCACATAGACCAATAGATGTGACTGACCTAGAGCCAGTTAGAAAAACCAAGAACATGTGGAATGTAGTGGCTTGAAAATTTTCAGCTCTTTGAGCCAGAAGATCCTTTTATTTCTTCACTTACAGTAGTTTAGCCGTGGGAAATGAATTCTGGGGGAGAGAATTGCTTCATTCTCTCTGGACTTTCACTTGTTTGTGTCATGCATTACTTCTCTCCCAGGGCTTTAGCTAATCCAGAGTATCTTCTTTATGCCTAGGGGCAGCATTTCCCTGTCTGGAAAAGGCCTAATGTTGTGTGTCAAGCCAGCTGCAGGGGTGGTAGAGAGACAAGGGAAGAGTGAAAAAAAAGACTGCTCCACCAACAGAGCACTGCCCTGGATTTGCTTCTTCTAAAAGAAGAGACTTACATGGTAGTTGTTTTTCCTGCTCCATTGTGACCAAGGAAGGCTGTGATCTGACCCTCATAAAAAGTAATATTTATCCCGTCTACTGCTGGTTTGGGCCTGTTCGCAAAAATCTTCACCAAGTTCTGAATGCATACTCCTGGAATCAGTCCTGTTGGCTCAGGCTCAAAGAAGGTATTTACTTGAAAGGCAAGAAATCAAAAATGAAAAGAGAATAAAAACACCTGTTTTAATCCTAGTTCTGATTATGACAACACATCAGTATTTGCAGAAGCAATAGCACATACCCAGCATAATACAGCATCATGTTCCAGGGCCAGATTCTCCAAGCCACACCAGTACAATATTAAGCCCAGATTTCTAATTGCAGTGCAATTTATTTAGATTCACCCTCATATCAATGACATTAGATTTACCCTCATATCTATGACAGGAGAAACAGAGCCCGGGTGGTCTGTGGAAAAGTAGCTCATTGGACCAGGGGAAGCTGAACATGCTTTCTATTCTCATTGTGTAGCAGAAAGATTATTTGGAATTGTTTTCTGGAAATACTTAGATAGGCTGAGAGATTACATTAAACAAGCAGCAGGTCGCCTTTCTAGCTAAACTGAAATTTGCCATTCAAATAATCTGCCCAGCTGTGCATTCTTTGACCATGATGCTTAAAAATCCTCCCCCAAATACAAGCAAAACACAACAACAACAAAAAAATTGCCTTTAATCCTGGTAGGTGAAATTTACCCCATTGCTGAGACCAGGTCAGGATTTAGATAGTACATAACATGAGCACTACATGAGATGGCTTTCTCTCAGGATTAAAAATGCATTATTGCAAATAGCACCATCAGGACATTTTATTGCACCAGCTTCTAGACAAAACAAACTTCCTTTGAAGTAAATTAAGCCCTTAGGCAATGTGAATTATGGGAGTTGAGAAACTGAAACTGAAGACCCTATCAACTTTTGTTTACACAGAATGCTTTAGGCTTTGTAAGAAGGCTTATTTTGCAATTGCAGTTTACTTAAATTGTTCAATACCCAGCAGGCCTGTGTGGAGAGCAGCCAATGCGATCTGGGTGAAACCAGCCCCACATCCATCAGCGGCTTGTGTGACCGTCATTGCTGTCACCAGCAGTACTCAGGAAAAGGTTCAAAATTTGTTGTGCATGAGAGAGCTGTATATATTACAGAACAGCTGCAACAATCAATATAGAATGGGTAGCATTATTTCAGATAAAATTATGTTTATGAATAACTTTTCTTTCGACTTGTGAAAGGAATCTAGGTTTCCATTTACCTTGCTGGGACAAATACAAACATCTCTGTATTCAGAAAAGTTCACATGGAGTCTAACTAGACAGTTATGCATATACTGGCAATTGAGGCACCTTCCTTGGTTTTATATGTATCATAAGCTTAGATCACTTTTATCTGCAAGACTCACTGACAAGTTCTGAGGCAAATTCTCTGATGACCTCCCCCAGTAGCTGCTTTGCATCACCTGAAGGACACTGGTGGAAGGTTGAGCTCCCTTTTAATGTGATTCATATTTCTCCATTTTGATCCTATATCTGCTATTGGCTTCTCCTCATGCCTCCCAGTTCCTGGGTGGCTGAAAGGGAAGATAGGCTTTTTTTATGCAGTGACAGGCAGAAAGACTGCCCTTTGTGGCCATGGAGCAGCTGGAACCTGGGAACTAAGGAGTAAAGCACCAAAAAGATAAGGCAGTACTAAGAGAAGATTGGCTGAAATAACCTTTAACCTCTGCCTGTCTTTTTCCTTTGAAGTCCTGTCCTGTTTCCATTCACCCTGAATGCATGTTTTCAGTGCCTACGTGAGGAGCTGTGATGACCCCACTTTTATCTCTTGCTTTTCAAGAGAGTCAGAAAGGGCTCAGAGCTGCCTGTAGCAGTTACTTGTGTGCTGCAGAATCCACATGCATTCCTCTGAGCATCTCATACAGAAAACTCCTCTGGCTCACCACAAAAGAAGACATTGGAGCTTGAAAACAAGACAGGTCATTCAGGAATTTTTAGGTGATGGCTAATGTCAGCATCAGAAAAGGCTGCAGACAGACACACAGAGCACTTCAGATAAATCCCTTTGAATCCAGCCTTTTTCTACTAATGGAAAACACACTAAAGATAGGCAAAAAAAAAAAAAAAGGAGGGGCGGGACTAAGAGAGAAGAACATTCTTCTCAGCGTATTTTTATTGAAGTCATGGCTCTGTTTAATTTAAAAAAGAAGTCAATGTATGTGTCTCTTAGGCTTCTCTCAACATGAAAATTAACTTGTCAAAGAAAGAGCCTGCATTTGTATGATAAAAAAAAAACAAGTTAAGGAGCTCTTCTGGAAGGCAGCTGTCTTATGTGTAGTGGATAAAAATATTCTAAGGGATGATGAATGTAGAGGAATAAATCAGAGTTCGTGTCCCTCTTGTGCTTAGCTCTGGCAGTTACATGCTATCACCTACTGGGCTCCTATTGGCTCTTATAGCTTGGCTCCAATCACTCCTATGTCTAGTGTGTTATGAAGTACAATGAGTATAGTATCTCAGAAGTACTCAGGTTGCTCTCTCTCCTTACTATTAATTTCATCTTTGTCCTGGACATCTGTCTTAGGCTTCCCCTGCTCGCCGGGTTCTTTTTCTCGTTTGTGTTTACATTGTTTGTTTTTACCATCCTTCTTCCCCTGGCTGTCACTCTTTTCTTCTGTTTTTTCAGGTTCTTCAGATTTATTTGTGTTGCTTTCATTTTTTTCCTTTTCCATGGTCTTCTGATCCACACAACCTTCTGGCTCTGGACTTTTTTCTATATAAACTGAAAGTAATCAAAATTTAATTTAAAAACGTTTAATATCCTCTTATCTCTAGAGGTATTTTGAGGAAAAGGAAATAGATCTAAGCCTTGAGCTTTTCAAGGACATTAACCATCAGTGTTTTACTTAGGTTAGAAATACAGCATTCAAAACCATTGAGCTTAAAAACTGCTTCATGGTGTCAAGATAAGATATTTAAGGAAAATGACTGACAATTTTGCAATTGTAGACTCAGATCCAGATCCTGACTAGTATTAGGTACATGTTTTATATTTTATCCATGCTGCTCTAGATGAAGTTCTCATCACACGAGGAGAAAGACCATACAAACATTTCCCAGATGTACAGGGAGTGAGAGGAATTAAAAGAAAATTAAAAGGTTAAATAAAAAGCAAATTGCTAAACTGCTACTTAGATTAAGAGCACCAGACCAAAATGAATGAGTTGGAACTAACTTCTAAACAAGAATTTCTGTCTCTCCAGTTTGGTCTTAGAAATTGCTACCATGAAGGAAAACAGTCACATTGGGTCAGGCTTGAAGCAGGAAGAAGCAGAAGCCCCTGAGCAGACTGTTTACATAACACAAATTCAAGCTGGCAGTCTAGAAACCAGCACAATTTTAATTTGTCCAATGGCCTAGGACTTATTTTTGTTTTGAAACTTCACCATTACTTTCTGCTATAAAGAATTTTAGCCCACAAAACTGTATAAAATTACCCGGTGCACAAATAGTAACATGAACAAGTTTGCTGCATCACCTAAAATGTCAAAGTGGGGGGATATAAGAGTGCACCAAGAGAAGTAAATTTTAAAAGTAGCAAGATCATTTACCAGTTTAGCTTCATTTTCAGACACGAATTTACATGATCTGACATTTCTTACCCAGTTTTCCTCCCAATACATTAATCAGTGATGATAAATTAACAAAACACTCAGCATAATCCTTGAAGAAAAGATAGGAGTTGTGAAAAGTTCCACAGTTGTTCAAGTAAGCTGAGCCACTGAAGAGTCTTAGTTCTTCAATAGGTAAGAATCACAGTCTCCTACCTAGGACTTAACCAGAGATGACCTTTCTGACTGTCCCTGCTTGATAAAACCCAGGGCAATGCTTTGTAGAAGAGAGGATGAAATAATGATCATCACAATGAGGCTACTTGAGATAATAATAGAAGAATTTAGATCAGAAATGACTTCCAAAGACTTCCAGTTCAATCCTCAAAAAATATGGCCAATTCAGATCACGGCAACTATCTCCAAAGATGGAGATTTCACAACCTTTTTGAACAACCTGTTCCAGTGTTCTAACTACCTTCATAATAAATACTTTTTTCCCTTATATTGAATCTGAATTCCTGTTTTGCAACTTATATCCATCGCCTCTCATCCTTCCACTAGACACATCTGAGAAGTCTAGCTCTTTTGAGATTTCTGTCTTCAGGCTGAGCAGACCCAGCTCTCAGCATCTCATATGTTACATGCTCCAGCTCCTTATCAACTGAGCTTATTCAAGTTGGTACAAGGGCGGCAGAGATTATGGTCTTGCTTTGAAACCGAAAGTAAACAGACTTAAATTAGTATCAAACTAGATAGAGAAGAGTCAGGTTTAGAAAAGTGGGGAACCTCAGTGTAGAATTAACATTTCATGGATGTTGTGCTGAGCAGTAAGAACTCCTTGAATGTCTCAAAAGGTGCTGGTTACAGAGTGGAGATTTGATGCTGCTTGTTAAGCCAGGCTTTAAAGGCTCTCAGATGGAACAGTGACTCATCTCTAATGACTAATGATAGCACACCACTCCAAGTTCAAAGGCACTTGCCAAGACTCCCAGTGTATGGCAGTCTCTCACCTTTGCAGCAGTCCAGATAATGGAAATATTATGCAGCCATCTTTAGGCACATCAGTGAGGATATTTCTAAACAAAGTTTTAAAAGAACTCACCATCAGCAGTTGCTGTTTTCTGGGCTTCTGGGCTTCTGGAGCCAAGCCAATAGGATTCCAGCACAGGGAAATACCAAGGCTGTGGTAGCCCATAGTCCCCTAAAACAAAAATAAGTAGGTAAAGTGCACTTCATAACCCCATTCTGCAGTAGGCACAAATTCATCTAAGCAAAGTCTAACATTTGCAGTCCTAGTGTTGCATATCAGAAGGTCAAACCAAGTACCAAGTACCTGACAGAACAGATTTTGTTCACAGATGGTTTTTTCCTTTCGGAGAGCAGTAAAATATTCAGAAAATGTGATGTGACTTGCCTTACCTTGTCTTAAGTAGAAAGTTGTTTAATTGCAGAACTAAGCTAGTCCCTGAATCCTTCCCAACCAGGCAGCAGCTCACTGCTTAAGATTGGATCCTAGTCTCACTCAGGGAATTTATTTTAATGTCCACTTAACACTGGAGGGTTGACATGACTGAAAAGCTTTTCAAATTTAGGCCTATTACCCTGGGACTGAATTTACAACTGGTAATGAGAAAACATACTCTCTTATTTCAGCACACAGCCTTACAGGAAAAGTGACAGCAGTGTAATCCTCTTCTTAAACAAAAATGAGCTTTTTTAATTACAGGTTAATTCCGTTTGGAAAAGAGATAGCACAATAACATTACCAGTTCTTGGCAGGTCAGATCAGAGTTACTGGAAGTCAACACTGCTTTCCTGGATCATACTGATTTATAGAATGCAAGAATTCGAGCTTCTATGTTTAAAACTGGCATCTTGGTGAATCCAGATGTTATTGGCCTTGTGCTACTTATTCAAAATAGGCAAGGGGGAATCTGTGATAATCATTGAAAGATGGTCAGTTTTATTAATTGAAAACCACTGCTTATGAAAGCGTCTGCTTACTTCTGAAACTACCTGTGTTTGAGGCAACCACTTATACTCCAATTCATGCACAGAAATGCTCTGTCTGCATTCAGAAACAGTTTGCCTTGTTATGGACTGGATTATTCCCCTCTGAAACTGGTGGCTAAAACAACAGCTTCTTATTCAGTATGAATGCAAAACCCAAGTGAAATTTGTTATGGAGCAGAATGCTCAAATAGCCAAAGGGCCATTGTGCAACCGAGTGGTTGGTTTCAGAGCAAATGTGAGCAGGACTAGAAAACAGGGTTCAAAGAATTATCCAGGGAATTCCTGTAGTAACATCAAATAGTACAGCATTGATTTGGTAAGGCTGCATATGTGTAACAGAGAAATACTTTGAGAAATTCTACAGAAACACAGCAGCAGAAAAACAAGACAGAGCAAATACTGGAAGTGAAGCTACTAACTAGAAGCCCTGAAAGATGCTACTTTTGTGTGATGTGCTGACAGAAAAAAATTAATTTGTATCTGTGAATGAAGAAATTTCTATTGTTTAATTCCTGCTGTGTTCATGCAAATAGCTCCTTGTCCACTCCTCTTTAAACAAACAGAGTTGCAGAAAATAAAAGAAAAAAGAAATGGAACAGAAAAGACAAAAGAAAAGGAAAAAGAAAAGGCAAAAGAAAAGGAAAAAGGAAAGGAAAAAGAGAAAAAGAAAATAGACATCTGCCAAGAACGCCTTCTGGAACTGCAGTTCACATGCAGGAGTAATAAATTAATGAAAAGAAAGCTCACTTGCTTGTACACCATAGGAGTTGGCAGTTATTATATTGTAACAATATTCAATATGAAGCAAGAAAACCATTTAAGCTAGAAGGATAAATCATTTTTTCACATATAAGGTTCCACAACTTTGTAATTGATAACAAAGAAAATCCTTTTGTGACTTTGTACTAGAGCAATGATTTCCATTTAGAAATAAAATAAATCTACACAGGAACGTTCACAACTGCCAATGACACAGCATGTGTCTTCGTAAACAGTACCATCCTTTAGGATACAGTTTGCATAACGTGGCCAAAGTATATATGTGAATTAGAGCTGTCAAAGCTATATTTAAAAAAAAATTAAAGAAATCTCTCTAGAAATGGTTGAAACTTTTCAAAAGAAAAGTATATACACAAATTTGGATTTGAACAGATGATGTTTTTGTAGATTTATTTTCTTTTTAAATTATAAAACAAGACTAGAAATCACAACTTCCTTTTTACTGTTTCTTCCTTCTTCATTCTTTTTAAGAATAAAACAGAAGAGAGAAAAAAGAAAGAGAGAAAAGTGGAAGTCCTTAATAAACGAGTAGTGCTAAATTGGATAAGATTCATAGTTTACAAGGTCAAACTGCTTCTGCCAGTGAAATACACAGAGACTGATTAGACTAACATAGTTTACAGCAACTACCACTACACTGAATAAGAAACTGACATACCTGGAAAAACGTTATCAAGATACCAAGAAAGTATTCCATAGAGAAAAGCATCAAAAAGCATCATGTTAATGGAAAAAAGAAAACTATATTCATCTCCTTCCAAGGGACTGGTTCTGATGTTACCCCACTGTAGGCCAAGACCTTGTTCTTCATAGCGTGACAAGTATTCTGTACCAAACCCAAAAGCTACTTGAGAAAGCAAACTCTGGAATGAAAGAAAAATGGCATTCAGCCGAGACAAGGGCACATTTTGTAAAAATACCCCAAAACAAATTAGCAAGCAAAAAATCACCACCACAACAACAAAACAAAAAACACAAACCAAACAACCTCCCCCCTCGCCCTGACTTTTAGAGCCTGGACTTTAAAACTTGCATAACAAATTACATAAATTGTTTTACTTTTATATTGGCCTTTCATGTTCAGTTCTCTGCAATTCTAAGCAGTATTTAGCTATAATAAACTGAATTCAACCTTAGCTGTACTTTCTTTAACTACTAGATAACCTTCACAGATTTGGTTTTTTTCTTAATTAATGTCTCTTCGGAAAATATTATAAGTGCATCTAGAAGTTTGCAGTGTACACCTTTGACTATCCGGTGAAACAAAGTATTTCCCGAGTGTATGAGGCAGGGCCAGTATGAGCAACATGACAGAAAGTACACCAGATGATCAGGACATGGAAAACCACAGCTGCTTCCCTGTCAGGTCTGCTAGCTGATTCTAACACAACAAACTAATAAACCAGTAGTTTATACTTAGTTTATAACTTTATACACTTAGTTACAGCTTTGGAAGTGTTTTGGTTTCTTTTTCCTTTTTTCTTTTACCTTATATTTTCTAGTGCAAGAAGAGAAGACAGTTTCTTTACCTATGCTGTTAGAATGCTTGATAAAAACGGGGAGACTGGACTCAAACAATCGCTCCCCCTCCTGATCCATTGGGCAACATAAAATCAATTTGAATAATTTTGTAAGATCATGGTTCAATCTCAAAACCAGCAAAAGTTTCCAGCTCCCTTGACTTGTTAAGTATCTTACCTAAAATGGAAGAGAACCAACAAGGAAGCACTGCATGGAGTATGTCTACAACTTATTAGATGAAAGATATTTCTCAGAGCTTTGGTACGGGGGTTCAGTTCCTTACTCTATGGTTCAGGTAAAGAAGGAACCCGAGGTGAACCTGAGGTCTTCTCCTCCTTAGCCATAGGGTGTTAACTAGGTTATAGCACATAAGAAAGATAACTGTCCCCATTTTGTGAACTGCCTTCATGTTTATTAAATATACCAGAAGTTAGATTTGCTTTGACTTACGAGGAAATGTTCAAAACATTTTAAACATTTTAGTATGTTAATTTCCTGGAATTCAAAACATAAAATAAATTTTATTGAATTTTCTAAAAGCTATGAAGATATCTCTTGCACTAGGCCTGCTAAAGGCTTCCACACTTGAAATCCTTAATTATTTAAGAGAGATTTAGAGGTCTCCCTCTCTGAGTCCAAAAAGCCAAGAGGAAGAGGCGTGCAATACTTTGTGATTCACATATGTGCTGTGAGAAGGGGAGCAGAGATGCCATAGAACCAGTGAAAGGCTTACTGCTAGGATCTTCAGATTAACAGTCAGACGGTCTTGCCAGACAAAGCAGACAATGTGGGGCAGGTATAAGGTGAAGTAGATGACTCCACTGCAGGCAGCTGCCAGATTTGCTTTGGAGAAGAAGGTGCTGAACAAGAAACACTGCATTATGGTGGCTGTGGTGAATGTCAGTAGGAACAGAAAAAAGAGAAGTGGATTGCTATAATGTAGCACTTGTCCATGCTGTAAGCAAAAAGAAAACAGAAAAATTTACAAGTATGACTGCTTTCTGCTAGCAGGAAATATCTGAATTGCTATTGACAAGTAAAAAGTAAAGAGCAATCAGCCATTTTTTCTTACCTAATACAACTTCTAACTCTCCCAGGTATTAGTTTCAACAGTTGAGGTCATTACAGTAGCAAATCCTTCATCTAACTTTATCCCTGCTCTTGGATTGTGACTTCAGGTTAGTACAACAGAATGAACAAAAATCATAACTGATTGAAAACAGACATTCTGTTCCTATCTTAATAAGTAAATGATTCCAAGCAAGATCTGCCTCCTTGGAAACTCACGCATTTTAAATCAAACTATTTGAAATATTACAATAGACTTTCATTTATCTCTTTGCACCATCCCCTCAATTCACTTGCTTCAAGTGCAGAAAAGACAAGGTAAGGAAGTGTTGCAAAACACATCTTTAAAAAGCTCACAATAAAACCTTTATTTTTTAAAATGATAACACTTCTGCACCTGGATGTTATTCAACCAGAAGCATATCACATCTGAGGAATCCAAGTACAGTTTCTCAGAGATCCTTTATTACTCAGTGGGTATTAACTGACCCACTGGGTGAACTTTTATTGACCTTTCTTCATTAGAGCTTCTGTGGATTAAATGCTCCCTCTTAAGAAGAGCAGAGACTGTTGCCAATTATCTATGTAGTCCTTAAACCAATGTTGAGATCTATTTATTAGGTCAATTTATATAATTCTTAAATAGGTCTTTAAGGCTATAAACAGGTCTCAGCATTGTTGCAACATCCCACTGGGCCTCAGAGACTGATTTCTTCATCAACAGGGATGCAATATCTCATAAGAATGTATTTACAAAGGTGCCTCACACTGGCATAATGAAATATGGGAGAGAAAGTGAATTACAGGTACAAGCACATTCCACTCTGATATTAATTACCTCCTGATTTTTAATTAAACCAGCGTGGCAAATAAAGTGAGCTTTCTCTATCCACCCAAGCTGCAATGGAAACACCAGGAACTACAACAACTCATCAGGGCATGCTGGTAAGACAGAGCAGCTTGAATCTTAACTATGTATTTATACCAATACCAGTTCCCCACATTAGAAAACATGTAAGGGCATTCTTCCTTATCAAAATGCTACAAATTTATATGATAAAATATAGCAGCCAGCTCTCAATATAGAGCTTGGTTCTCAGGTAGTGGAGACAATAGGTAGTCCTCAGAGACAACATCTGAACTGCCCTGAAAATTATAAAAATTACAGGAATTCTGATTCACTGGAGCAAAAGTTGGATTTCTTTTTTAAGGTTTTCCTGAAAGTTTTGTTCTTGCAGTCTCTTTTTCCATTGAAATAGTTGCACAGTTTCTAAGCAGACAAGCACGGGATAATGAAAATTAATCACCTACAGTGAATTACAAGATTAAAATTCTGCAAATTATTATCTCTTTGATTTAAAGCAACAATTATTATTTCTTGGGAGATCTGCATCTGCCTACAGAAAATACAATATACAGTGTAACCAGCCTGATGTATTTTCTGTGAGAGATCTCACAATGAATCTTTACTAGTGCATTTATTGTTCTGCCTCTGCCAAGTGCTGACACTGTTATGAGGTCTGCTCAGAAGAACGTGCCTCCACCATTCACACTTCTCTATCAACGGCTGCTACTCTTTCTCAACAGCAAACTGGTATCAGGAGTGCAAACACAAGAGTGAGTTTAAGAGTAGCAATCCTTACCATAATCAGAGCTGTGAGGAGGAATGTGCTCACAGCCATCATGGAAAAGCTGTCTAGGAACCAAGTGCACCAAATCACACCGTTGGTTATGCCCCTGTTCTTCATCGCCTCTTTCAGACGCATTTCCTTCTCCAGCACTATACTCTTCACAGTCATGGAGACTGAATAGATCCAAGCTAGGACCATGAAGATGGGAAAGGCGCGGTTTAAGGTGATCATGAAGCTACCAAAGCAAGAAGGAATGAATTACATTTAGATAAAACAGAGAAATATTAGATGAAAAGCAAAAATGAAAAGGAAAAGGAGTGGGAAAGAGTGCATTAATTAAATATGGAACAGTAAATTCTCAGTCCAAACATGAATAGCATGTCACTAGTAAACCTCTCAAGCATCCTAAATATTAATGAAGTATAAGGGTTTCTGGATTCCCATGAGACAGAAGAATGTTATTTCTATTTTACAAAGAGGTTCTAAGGATTATTGAAGGCTACAAAGTATTTGGTGCCTCATGAAAATACATCTCTCTTCACAGTAAATTTCCATAATGCTTTTACAGTGATCTACCTACAAAGACTATTTTAAGACATATGTTAATGTTAACAATTTGGGAGTGTCACTGTCTTTCTGCTCCCAAGATTCACTGACAAGAGAATTAAACAAATTAGTCATTAAAAGCATCATATATTGCCAGCAAGGCTGCTGAAATTCATACAAACCATGAGTCAGGGTACTGGATCTAGCTGAGATAGAGTTAATTTTCCCCGTTGCAGCCCTCACAGTTCTGGGCTTTGCACGGGTAGCTAGAAAGGTGTTGATAATACACCAGTGTTTTGCCTACTGCTGAGCAGTGCTGGCTGTCTGTCCAATATTCCCACCTCACCAGCAGGCAGGGGGTGGGCAGAATCCTGGGGACATAACCAGTACAGCTGACCTAAACTGACCAAAGGGATATTCCATATTGTGTCTGCTCAGATATAAAATCGAAGAAAAATGAGGGGAAAGTGTTGAGTATTTGATATTTACAAAATTTGTCTTCCAAAGCAACTGCTATGCTGAATCCCTCTTTCCCAGGAAGCAGATGGACATTGCTGGATATGAAATAGTGAATAAATCTTTGGGTTATTTTTTGTTTTAGCTTCAGTAAAGAGCCTTATCTTGACCTACATGTTGTTTTCCATCTTAATTTCTTCTCCCTTCTTGCTGAGGAAGAGAGTGACAGAGAGGCTTGGTGGGTACCTGGCATCCAGTCAAGGTCAAGTCACCACAGCCCTTGGCACCCACTGTGGGCCAGAGGCAGTTTTCTACTAAGCACACTATAGTTACAGGAGTTGTTAAGCAAGGTCCTGTGGAGGACACAGTTTGTCAGCTGCACTGTTTATCTCTTTATTTTGCTGAGTCTGGGAACACGTTAACATAAAAAAATGTCTCCCTGGCATTGATGTCCTTGCTGTGCCAGAGGATTTATCTTGTGAAGAAGATGAGGGAATACATCTCCCTCTCCCTGCTTAGGATTGATGTCGATGGTGTTATTATTCAGGCTCCCAGGCTAATTGTTCATCCCTATGTGAGCTGATTAATACTACTAATTAACACTGCTATGTATTATGAGGTTTGTGGAATCTGGTGTTGATTATTTAAAGGCCAGAAGCTCATAGCTGCTAAAAACAAGGAGCAAAACGTCTTCAGCTTCCTGAATCTGAGCCCCATAGAACTACATTTTTGCCATATGCTATCAAAGCTCCGTCAGTGTCAAAACAGAGGGAGTATCTTCACTTTTTCACCAAAATTCCTGATTCCTGAAAAAGCAATCTGATCTGGAGAAACAAAGCTATGTTTTTGTGATGTGGCCTGGGGCACACTGAGTTTTGCCTGTTGTTGGACACATGTAACCAGCCCTCGGCCCTGAACTTGCTTTACTTAAGCAGGGTCTCTGCAGAGGCCATCACTGAGTCTGGATATCAGCCCTGAACTGTATGTAGCTATTGCAGGCTTCAGAGAGCTTTTGCACAGATGGCGTTTCTGCCTCTGCAGTATTCTCAGTGGGGAAGAAATAGACAGCAGGTTTGACAAGGTGATGTTTTGTCAGAGCAACACATAATGACTGATGGGAATGACGGGTCAATCTATGTGTCTGCAATTTGCTTTTAGCAGAAGTAGTAGCATCTGCCTGCACAGAGCACATTGACAAAACTATGAAAAGATTTCTCTAATGCCTTTTTTTTTGTGAATGAAAAGTATACCAGGACAGCTGGAGTATCACAGACTGCAGCACTGGAGCAGGCACACTGTGACAGGGAAGAAAACTGGAAGAAAATTGGAAGAAAACTGCTGCCTTTAAGGGGCTAATGTACTGAATTCATTTTAGGCCTGGACACTGGATGCAACAAAGGCCACGACTGGGATTAAGGGTAGAATCTTGGCAAAGGTGGGTTGTGACAGGATAAGGAAAAAACTAAATTAATTCAATTGTGTCTCAATTATTACTCTTGCATTTATACCTTAGGACATTCATAACTTAGCATTAATTCTGGTCCTTGAGAGTCTTAAACCAGCCAGCAATCCAAGTATTCAATAGAATTAAGACAAAGCACTTTTACTCACACATCATCCACAAAACATGGATATGGCATTTGCTGCAGATAAATTCCCAATGGCACTTCAGTGCGGGTCTGGGTCTTTACAATGCCATGCTCAATCATGTCCTGGAGATACGCAAAGCCTCCCCAGATATAACGGAAATCATCCACAGGATCAGCTCTTGGACCAGGATCCCAGTACCTCAAAAGAAAATTCACATGGAAACCATGTGGGTAAGCAGAGACTTTAGGGAAGGGTTGTGGGGCAAATAAATAAATTAATTCATGAATAAATTAAACAATCTTAGCAACTGAAATTGTAGGGGCACTGCCTGGACTTGTCTTTTCTAGACTTTGGTCTGTCAGACCATACTGCTTAAGAAAGTGGAAGGCTCTTTTTATTTCCTTTGATTTTCTCTGCACTGACTTAGAATAGCAATTTTGGCCAAAAATGTACATAAATTGGTCATGGAGCAGAGTAACTATCCTAGAAGAGAAATAACTGTATTTGGAATATGGTATCCTTGGAGATTAAACTGGAACAACTGGATTGCAACTACCAGATATCATTACATTCTTCTGTAGACAATACTGAGAAATTATATCCCTTTAAGTGAGTGTATTTGGTGAAGGATTGAGGAGGAACAGCAGAGAAGTTCTGCTGTCCAGGTGGAGGAGAGCTGAGTCACAATCCATGTAGGACTTCCTTGTCTGTCTTTCCCAATGGTGGGGCCATCTAAAAACTGAAGCAGGTTACTGAACATATTCTGAGCAGGGTCATCCCTTTGTCTTGTATTCCTGCACCTGCCCACTGCGTGGCTTGTCACAAGAGTGATACTATCACGTGAGTTCCTGGTAACTGGAGATGGATTCTGTGCTGCACTACTGAGCAACTATTACTAAATACAGTTGGATTTTACATATGTATCCAACACAGGTTCTAACATCTTATGTCTCTCATATTTATGTTATGGCAGGCAAGAACTGAGAAGTAACTATCAGGTAAGTACCTGTCTTTGATTTTGTTTGTTTTCTCCACTGCATCTATGTCCATCCGGATCTTGTATGTCACGTGTGGTGGGAGATTGCTGGTTGTAGGTTCTAAGTCTGGAAAAACCACAGCAGCCCATAATTTGTTTTCCTCCAGCAGATAAAGGGCTTGACGAGTCAATTGAGTTTCATCAAGATAACCTTCAAATTTATCCAGGGTCAAACACTACAAATAATTACAAAGAAAAAAATTGCATGAGAATAAAAGAGTAAGAGGTATACATTTAAACAAACATCAGTATTTGGAAACAGAAAAGGAAAGTAGGTTCAACTGAAACTGTTGCTACTTTCAGCTTTATGATGAAACTACTAAAAGTTGACTCACTCCTCCTTTCTTCAGCCTAGGAAGTGCTTGAGTGAATATTAGAGAGCTAAAGGATCACTGATCTGTAAGAAAAGAACATGGGCTGTGGACTTCAGATGAAAAGCACTTTGTCAAGTGAAGCACTGGGAAAAGTCAGAGCATACATTTAAATTTTAATGTCTCAGGTATTTCGACATTTACTCCTATGTAACACCAGACAAGTCATTGATTTATATAACTGGTCATATTGTGTCCCTGCTGAATTCTGACACGCAAATTACCTGCTGACTTAAGTTAACATGTCATTTTTATTGGCTATCTCAATTAAAAAAATGTCTTCTTAGTCTCTGTCATTACTACAAACTGTATTCTTATCAATGCATATACAACACAAAAATTCACCAAAAACTAAGCTCTTTATGTTCCTCCATTTAAGTCCTACTTAGCAGGCATTGTAAAACAAAGATTGTGCTATAATGCTATGAACTGTAGCATTAGTTGTCTGTAAAATTACAGGTTTATGTTTGTATATTTAGCTTCTGCCCTTCAGAATTGGCAAAATATTAACAGTGAGTAGAAGTATTTAAGCCCTGATGGACTGGAAAGATACTTTTTGAATTCCTTTGCTTCATAAAATTCCAACAGGCTAATTTTTTTGATCTTATCTTCTCGATCATTTCTTGCAAAACAATAACTAAAAATTAGTCCACATCAAAGGGCTCATACTGGTAACCTGTTATTTAATCTTAAAGACTCCTTTACTTAACCTTTTCCTGTGAGAAATCATGCTCTGTTTCTTTTAAAACTTGTACTATCACAGCTTAATGGGATCTATATGAAAATGTATTTTTTAACTCATAACAAAACAGTGCTTAAATTGATAACACTACTTTGTGGCTTTATTCTTCCTGGTGTTTGTAGGTGTTCATTTTCCCTTTCGCTTCAGAAAACTAAAATACATCGAATTTCATATCAGAAAGCAAAATAAGGCAGAAAACTTTGCATGCGAGAAGAGAAATAAAATCAGACTGATGGCTCATGTTGCATTTTTTTTTTTTGGGATACATTTATCCCAAATGGTGCTAACTGAGTTTAGGAATTCAGTTTAGGTCTTGCAAAAGTGGCAGTGTGTGCATAGCATAGTTCCCCTTCTATGGAACTGCATCTTTGCAGGGTCTGGAGGATTATTTGCTGTTCCTTTAGCAGGAGGAATTACTTTCAAGATACTTATTTCAGCTGCAGAAGAACTCAGACAGTTCTTCAGCTGAATCTGTGAGAATGATAATGGCAAAGTACTGACAGCAACTGAACTTGTCTAGATCTTCACTGCAGAGCAGACAGTGCCTGGAGCGGACTGAGGAGCAGCACAGCTTCTAATCCAGGGGTCCAGTAAAGGAAGCTGCAAGTGTTCAAAACAGAAAATGTTTATAGATCTCCTCCATGAGTAGAGTGAAACCAAAGCTTGGATAAGAACATAGGCCAAGACAGGAGTGTTGCAATAATTCACACAGTTTGAAAGTGAAAAGACATTTTATATAGTAATCTATGAGCCAAAAGCTAGAATTTATTTCTCTTACTATGAATTGCACTCAAAAGAAAGGCTGTATGCTTTACCTAGGCTTTTCTTTTCCCCCAGTGAATTTCAATCCAGTTTATGTCTTCATAAAACTCACTACATCAAAATTAATTTATCAACTACTTGGGGAAATGAATTTCAGATCTACTCCCAGTAATTATTTAACAATTTTAAATAGTCCAATGAAAATGGGAAAACCAAAACAAAAATAATAAGAACACGTTTGGAAGATAAAACCAGAGAATATTAAACATAAAGAGGTGACTGCATAGCTCTCACTAACAGCTTAACTGTTCTGTGGCCCAATGTAATCAAAGGGAAGAACAGGAAATTCTTGGGGTGGTGAGGAGGAGCAGCCACTGCATAATTTGTGGGATTGTCACCTGCATCACACTTAGCAGCAGAGATTTGGAGTCGCAAGACAGGTGCTGGTAACACACCTATCCTTATTTTGTACTGTGGTGTCAGGAGCAGGCTATTCCCCAAAGGGAGCTATTTGTTGCCAATGTGTCTGGCACAGTGGGAAAATATTCTCAAGTGCTTACAACTCCATGTAAACAATAGACTTTAAAGAATAAGCTCATTACAAAGAATATTGAGACACAAAGTTCTATTGCCAGGTACAGTAACTATTCTGATATTATTGATGTTCCAGCATTGACCTGCTGCATGCAATATATTTCACTCAGTTTGACAAGAATAATTCTGCTAGCATGATAGAAAAAGATCATTAAATGCATCAGCAGACCTTAGTGCAAAGCCTTTATTGTTCCTTCTTGTACTAGCTGTAGGAAGGCAGATAAACTTTCAATTCCTGCCTTCTTGCAGGGGACAAATGGTCTTGTAGACTGAACTGGATTGAAATTAGGAGTTAGGCTTAGTCTTGTTGCCTATAACTAGTATCAATTTTCTCTCAGAAGGCACCACTGAAAACAACATGCTAGAGAAGAGAGGTACAGATTGCAGGAAAGAGACAGACATCTTGTCAGAAGTGAGCACAGTACAAGTGGAAACTCTCTCACTGGTTTCAAAGGAATTTTTATCAGGTGTTTAAAAACCTGCAAGGGGACTTACCAAAGAACTGTTAGTTTCTCTGCTCCTGACCTTGCTGAAATTAGTGGCCAGTTGGTTATTATTACTCACAAAAACCCATTTCTTTGAGGTTTTGCATTCATTTTCTGCCTGTCAGCATTGAAATGTGTTCAAACATTCAATCAACATTTTGAATAAAGCATTTGAAGATCATCAAATTGAACTTTTTTAATATTAAGTATTCATGTACTTGTGCCACTATATTATTTTAAACACACACTATTAATAATGAGATTTAACTTGAAACAAACACAGATTTTATGATTTTAACTTTCTTGTCTTTTACCATAGTCCCCAGTATTGCCTAACAGGTTTTAAGATATTCTCTACAACTATTCCCTGGAGGGGCAGGGCTAAATTTACCTCCAAATACTGACTGAGCAGACGCAGAACTTGGTCTACAGCAGTGAAGATGTTCCGCCAGTCAAAGTCCACCATTCCCTTCTCCCGGCTCCTGGAAGGTCCATTGTGGAGAAAGTTGATTATGTGTTCCGCGGTGAAGCCTTCCGCACCCATCTGGCTGTTCAGGAAGTCTCTCACTGTAGGGTGCTTCAGGGAGTCCTGAAGAAACATATCATGACAGCTTTGCCACAATGATTGTCTTTCCATGCCCCGTTTAGCTAGAAAGGTTTCCATTTCCATAACTCTTTCAACACATGAACAAGGACAAAAGGGTAGGCTAAGGAATCAATTTTACGAATGGGTAATTACGTAACTGGATGTGTGATCTGAAGAATGGATGAAAAGAAATTTTTCCTTGACTGTTTATTGCATTCTTTCCTTATAAGCAAGAGGATAAATGATATAAATGTCTACTATAATACAGAAAATTGAGGAAACCAAATGTTTTTTCTAGTATGAACTGTTTTATAAACTTTAACTACAGATAGTAATTGCAGCTGATCAAAGTCAAATTAAAAAGATGCAGAAATAGGCAATTTCCCAAAATAAATTTCTGTCTGGCCCAGAAAAAGTATAGTCTTGCTGCCTTCTTTGACTATACAGAATTCAAGAAAACCGAGTTGTCTGTTCCTGAAAGAGATTTTGGGGAGGCAGGGAAGCAGCAATTTCTGCCTTCATTAACAAGTCATTAGCCATATTCTTGACTGCCCGGATCTGAGGTTTTCCCATAGGGATGCTGCAATGCATCTATGACTTGCCTTCAAACCAAGCAGCCAACAGCCTTAAAGGCCACAGCTTCCTTGCTGCAAAGGCTGTGCTTCTGGGCAAACCTTTCAAATTAACTGTCTTCCCCACTAATAAAAATAAAAGAATGGTGAAAGGCTGCTTTTACTGAGGATCTTTGATAAATTATAACATACACGGATCATACTCATTTGCAGGCTATTTTGAAAGAAGTACCACAGCTGAGGTCCTACTTCCTCCCAAGCTTTGGTCAACAGTTGGAGGCGTTCAAGTTCCTCAAAAGTGGAGTTTGCCTGATGAAAAAAACAGCAGAAAAGTGTTAGAAATCTAAGGAGATAGACAGAATTTATGATCCATCCAGGATTTGGTGGCAGGGGAATCCCTAATTAGCAGTTGTAGTTTTTGCCTTCAAAACTTAACCAGCTTGTTGAACTAGCAGAAATTTCAATAACCATCAGAAAAAGAATCTGTAAAATCTAGCCAGAATCAAAGTCACTTATGATAAAATTCTGTGGTATATGTAATGGAAAAAAAAAATTGCACATTAAGCCTAGTTAACCTCAGTTCCCTTAAATACTCAGATTTTCGGTAGAACTATTTATAATTTTTCCCCTTGACTATTTCTCTCCATTAAGAACTAAAAAGAAGATGATGTGAGTAGATGAATTAATAGAAGGTGGGAAAGACAGATACTCCCATAGCTGTGATGTTAAGATCTGAAATGCTGAGCTGACAGAAAATCTGATGGTTTTTTTTGTGAACTCTGAGCAGCAATTTGGTGCCTTTTACAGATCTCTAGAGTAGTGAATTGTTGGTCATGAGGTGGCCAAAACTTGGGTCATATGCAACCTTGATTTAACTGCTCAGATTCATTTCACCCAACTTCAAGCGTTTTGCTGAAGAGTCCAGGCTCCATCCTGTTTTAATGAAGGGAAAATTCTTTATGATTTCAAAAGATAAAATAATAAAAACCATGATGTTGCTATTGGTTTGCAATATCTTAGTGTTAGTTCTCCATAAGCTTGTCCAAATCTCACAGCTGCTGGAGGCTTGGCACAGAGCTGCTCATTTTCCTAACTCTGTAAAACAAATATTACTATGCTTACTAGTGTAAATGTGGAACCATGCCAATAAAAAGCTGCTTGGGTAAGCTGGAATGGACCATGCAGCATGGACCAAGATGGGATGAATCAGTGAAGACCAGTTTCCTGTTTTTTAAACAGAGTACCTGTCCTTCCTCTGAGGACCATCAGAACAAATGGAGTTTTGAGAGGAAAATCTGATTAGGCTGAGGTAATTGGGCGACTGTTTTTCAAAAAATATTTCTAGGGATGCAATTTTTTAGAAATATACATTTTTGTATTTCAGAAATTCTTACATTTTTTATGATTTCCCGTACAGAAGGTGAATCAGGAGCAAAGAGAATTTTTCCCATCAGCAGGGGCTTCACAGCACTCCAGGCTATTTTGGTTAAAGGGTTTGATTCCAAGTTCTGGATCAATGCATTACAAAAGGGTGCTAAAGACAGAAAGAAAGACAGTCTTTATGTAACCCTACTGAAATCCTATCACACATAACATCCTGCAGGGCGTTCTACTGGCAGTACAGACAGTTGGAATCTGAGTGAGTTAAAGCACATTCTGCAGCAGTACAATGACTGAATGGATAGAAAAGACTATTTAGTAGATATTGTACTTGTAAAATGTGCTATGGAAATTGGAAAAGCAAACATAAATAATCATTTAAAAGTTGCTGTTATTTACATGGTATTTCAAATAGAAGGAAACGAGACAGCTCAGAACTAACTGAGCAGTTTGAACTTTATTTGCTTTACTCCTAATGACTCAGCTCCTTTGTATTGTAGTTGATACTGATACAAAGCTGATCCTGTAGGCTTAGATGTTGAACTCTGGAACAGTTCAGAACTGGATCCTACAATAATTTTAAATTAAACATTTAAATGTAAATATTTTTATCTTATCCCTGCACTATGAAGTAATTAGTTTCCTTGTATAGCATTCAATTAATTTGTTTCCTGGCTGAAGAGATGGAGTACTGGGCCTTTTATAGGTTTTTGGAAGTCTCAGATGTAAGTAGAGCCAAGTATCAACACCAACAGTGAAAGGTAGGAGTCTCTGTAAGCAAACTTCTCATCTGTACTTTGTAACCATGCAATCACACCTACCATAGCAGAAGGGACACAGAACTACCACCTATAACATGAGTGGTAGTACAGAAAAAACTGCTGGTGAGCTCAGTGTAGAGAAAAACTAAATAGCAAACAGAAGGGGACATAATAAAAAGACAAAATAACAAATGATAAAAAATTGGTTCTTCTTTGCATTATATCCTATTACAATAGGAGGAAATAAATAGTGAGGAAATAAAAGCAATAGAAATTGGTAAATTGAAATACGGTCTATGTAAAATGTAATCATGCTGTAGAACATTACTGCTACAAAATAGATGTACTTTTACACAGGAAGATAACAGCCACCATGTATCAAATTGAGTGTTATTTGAAAGGAGAGATTTTTGAATTCCTGTGCCCCAGGCCACCAAACAAGTTAAGAGAAAAAATAATGTTTAGAAAAATATTTTGGATAAAAGTAATTCCAGAATGCTACACTGTCTTTTCCTGAACCTTCATCAGAGGCATTTTGTTCTTTCTGATATCATATAATAGAGGCATATAATAGAAGATGAAACGGAGTAACTGTCTTAATTATGTCATGCCTATGTTCATGCCTCCATATTAAAAGCAAATACGTATTTCTGTCAGTTGCCAATTCCTGGACTTCTCTGCTTCCAGCTATGAAATAAGTATGAAGTAAAATAATTTCACCTAACTCTAATTTCCTGAATCAACTGCTTTAAAATGTTATCTATAAAAGCAACATTCTATGCTTAAACATAAGGTGCAGCTGTCGAGAGTCTCTTAATGGTTTGGTGGAATTACTTACTGGTTGTATTATCATAAAGATAACCAGATTTCTTCCGTGTTGAGTCAATCCCCAGGAAAGCTTTGTAGTTGTTATCTTCATACCAGTTGAAGGAAAGCACTCTGGATCCACCTCCTTCTGGGTAGCCACAGAAAAGATCCGACAGGGAACTCACCAAGTGGCCTAAGGATTCTGGCCTTCCATCTTGTACAAGTGGTTGCAGAACCCTCAAAAGGTCCTGAACACTTGGCTTCCTGGCCAGCTGCAGTAAGACAAGACTTGGTTAATTGCAGCCCTCAAAGCAGGTAAGCATCTGGTGAGGTCACAGTTGTGCCCAGATGGTAAAGTGTGAATGCAGTCAGAACCTCATCCTTTCATCTCCTCTGCCCTGGTCACAGGCACCATTTTCAGTTCTTGTTCTTTCATATCTTTTCTGAAGAAAAGAGTACATTTCAGAATTGCCAATGCTTATGTCCACATTTATTTTGTAATGAGAGAAGAATGAATTTTTAAGGAATCAGCTCTTCCTCAACAAGTCTATTTTCTTTCTGGTAAAGCAGGTAACTGGAACATACAACAAACGAAAACAAGGACTACGAGCTATGCAGAAAAGTGATGTAATCTATTATTAGACCACTTACCTTTTGCACTGCCTGGGAGACATTAGACAGCACCCTCCCCCAGGCCTTCAGGTCAGGACCTGGTGAGTTTCTGTCCAATACCGTGGGAAGCTGTGGATACATAAAAAATAGAGAGGAGCTTCTACAACAGTTATAACAACACTTATGACAACAATTATGACAACGAGAACAAAATCCAAATGGCATCTCTGTAGCTCAAATTATTTGAGTTATTTGGAACAATATCTTATAAGCCTGTCTTATGGGGCCACAAATCCAGTACCCATGTGCAGACACACTTGTTCTTTCTAATACAAGGCTGAAACAAATACAGGCCATTTAAAATATGTCTTGGGATTTGTTCTGCTCATCTAAGCCCACCACGACAAAAGGTGCAAAAATGGAGGAGGAATGCAGGAACTGGGATATTTGAGAAGCTGCTTCTCACAGAGGCTATTCTTTCAGTGATATATAGAGACTCTTAGTAACTTCCAAAGTTAGCTAAAGTTTGCTACAGAAGCCCTCATTTGCCATGGAGGACATTTGTAGAACTTTATACTTCAGGGATTTCCTGATTTTGGACAGTGTGGTCCTCACTGTCTGTCAAACCTGAGAGAAACCATTACTTTCCCAGGCTCTGCAGACTGACCAAACTGCCTTTTCAGTAGAAGTTAATGTTTTATTTATCAATGACTCAAAAAAAACAGGTGACACCATGGTGTGCTGTCACATACCACTTTGTTTGCATCACTGCATTCTTCTTTGTCAGCTGTCTAAAGAATCACACATGCACTTGCAGTTGGCACACTTGAGGCTTTCTCAGACATTTCTTCTGCTATTATAACAAAATATAAAGCTGGACTTGTAGATAGCTAGACTGTGATATTTATGAAACAAGCTCCTAAAAAACCTTCCCCAAAAACGCCTATACACCCTGCAGATTGCCTACCATTCTCTTCAGTCAGTAGGTGGTTAAGAAAGCAGAAGACAGCTGCACTGTGTAGGTACCTGGTAGAGAGTCACAAAGGCGAGAGTTTTTATGGAAAACTCATGTTAGTGTGTTCTGATCTGTCACTTGACGTTCAGGTAGAAAGAATACATGCAGAGCTTCAAAATACACTTTTCCTTGTCCCCTGAGGGGAATCTGTGCAAAGATTATACAGGGTTCTTGGACCACCTGCCTTAATCTGATCTTTTTGAAACTCTGAGGAACAGGAATTGTAAACCTGTAAAAAAGCCTGGCAGTACATTGTGACATGAAGTCCTGAAATACTGAAAATCTATCTTAGAAATACTGTAGCATTAATTCTCTGATACTTCCAGCAAGCATAAAATATATGAAAACATAAGACAATATATTTTTAGGAATGGAAAACAGCGGCTCTCAGAAGCTGACCACAAATCCTTATCAGGGTTGGTAAAATCACATGGGCACAATGACTGACTATCGACGCTACAATAATCAAACTGTGTTTTGCTGGTGTGTCAATTACAGCTCCTGGCATCCTCTGTTCCCAATTCTGGGAAACTCAAAGCCAAACAAAATCCATGTTAAATTAATCATAGTGCTACACTGCTGTGGCACAAGAGTCCAATCAATACTTCCTATGCAACTTGTGGAATTTTTCATGTATCCTGCCGTCTCCTATAAAGCAAACTGACAGTGTGATGGTTTCATGACATTAAAAGGTGAAAACCAGCAAATTAAATTCAGTATTGAAAAATGCAAAGCATGATCATAGGGAAAACAAACATGAAAGATATATATACACAGTGATGGACACTCAAGTTTGCTATCATGAGGAAAGAGACCTTGGAGGCTTTATTAATAGTTCTCTGAAAGCACCACCTCAGTGTGCAGAATACAAATTAAATAGTGGAAAAATATGCCAATTTTTATTTATTTGATATAATTTGTATTTTATTGTATATTTTAAAGTAATAATATCAAACTATGTTAATCCATATATATAAAGTGGCATAATATCTCCATATTAAATCAAGGCTGCAGAAGTGGTTAATATATTGGAAGGTGACAGCAGAAACAAGAACACAAAGAAGGGCAAAGAAAATGAACAGAGGTAAGGAAAAGCTTCTATAGAAAGAGTGATGAAAGCCAGTACAACTTCCTAGTTTGGGTTTTTTAAAACCTGCTCACATGGCTATGCCAACTCAAGCTGCATCATGACTTTGACTGCAGCGTAAAATTCCATCATGCTGGACAGAGCAAAGACAGAATGGGCTGTATTGGGTATTTTCAGAATCCTCAGGAAGATCCCTGTAGGTTCTGCCAGACACTGTTTTACTACACAGACTGGAAAGACCAGATAATATTTCAACACAAACTTTGATTTAAAAACTGCATTTCTATCTCTTAGTTCTGCTGTACCGTGAATTTCATCTGTTTCATCCCAAAACAAACTCAGAACTATCTGGTGTCCTGCTGCTGGCAGGTTAACAATCATACATCCATAACCTTACATTTGCAGGGGTAAAGAAACTAAGACCACTTGGAAATTGGTGATGTATCACAAAAAAAATTCTTGAAGGGCAATGAAATATAAGGAGAAAAAAAAAAGACAACATAAGGCATAATTGTGTTAATACTTACCAGCTGAAATAGCTTAAAGAAATCAACATTTGCATACAAGGCATCTTCTACTCTTTGCAGACTGTCCTGGGACAAGGCACACATGGCCTTGTGCACAGAAGGGAGACCTCTTCGGCTGCTGAAGATAATAAAGCGGTCCAGGAGCATCTCACTGCAAGCAATGTCCTTCAGAGTCAAGCTAGGGACACCATAAGCAAACTGCAACCAAAACCAGTGTTTCACTTACTATTATGAAACTTGCATACTTGCTCAGGAACTATTAAAAATTTATCAAAAGTGGACAGTTTGATATCAGCCCCAGCTAATATTTTAATGAAGGGCAGAGAGATGTACTCAGCTGAAGCATCAACCCTTGAATCACCTTCACTTGAGGTTATGCTAGATCACCTTGCCTTCAGACACATTTTTCATCTTCTCATTAGTGAGTTTTCCTTTCATTGCAAAAGTCCCTGTGAGTCATCTTCCCGTCCTCACTGTCATCTAAGCACACCTGAAGCCATGCCATTCATCCTTGTGGCTAAGGAGGGATAGTTGCAGCTTGCTTTAAATTATTTTCCCAGGACCAAATGATGGTACTACATCACTCTACCTTTTGTGTTCAGGTTAGTTATATTTTTGCTGTTACCTGCTCTAAGAAAAAAAAAAAAGCTCAATACCTCTGATTCTCAAGCTTGATTTCCCTCAGCATTCTATTTCAGTTATTACTATTCCACTACAATGCTTCCCACAGCCATTATTCACTGTCACTTTACACAGGCACAAAGCCAGGATTTACAAAGCCATTTTACATTAAATCACACCCACTTACTGATTACCACTTTTAACATAAACATGGAACAGAAAAAGCCCAAATTTTTATCTGTAGTGTTAGACTAATGGGAACACATTAGTTTATAGTAATGTAGAATAACTCTATAGAAATCAGTAGATTTACATTGTTGTTATGGACTGCTCTTCAAAGTCTATGAATAAAGTCTACTTTATAATATACAGAATACATGGAAATATTATAAAAAGTAGTTCTGGAAATTGCTTATAAGCTAATGTTCCCCTCCTCTGTCCATCTCCTTTCACAGTGCAAATATAAGGAAAACAGCTCAGAACATTGTTATGACTGTAAATGCCTACTGTGTTTGAGATGAACACAGACTTTCAGACAAGCAAGAACTATGCACTGAAGCAATATCATTTGACTAAATAAATTTAATAAGCTGCATAAGAACGAAATTGTCAAAATCTACCTAGAAAATTTTCTCTTGAAAAATAATCTGCTGGGCATTCCAGTCTTTAAGATATATGGACTGAAAAAATGAACCACACCTATACCAGGTCAGACATAAGTGCATATTTATTTCTTATCTAAGCAAATTAGGAAATTCATCATTATCAACATTTTATATGTGCAAATCTTCTACTTAGCAGCTAACACTTGTTTGGTGGTGCCTGTAGAGAGAATATTTAAAATCCCAGAGGAATGAGAAAAAAATTAATTTAGTTACTTTGGAGAGTGGATCCAAAGTATACTGAGGTGTTATTCATTAAGTGCTTCATCTGTCAGAAGCTATCAACCAAAGTACAAGTGTGGCTCTGGAAAGTCAGCATCCAGAATACAAAAGGCAGAGGCAGAGAGGTCTAGAATAACATTGTATTTTATCTGCCATGACTGCCCTGAGTTTCAGCTTATGGAGCAGCAGTTCACAAAAAAAAAAAGGCCTCTGAATTAGACACAGATTGTATTTTGGAATTATGATGCAAAAGAGGGATGTGAATTTCTAGAAGTATCTGAGAAGCCCTATTATCACTACAGCTGTACTGACACAAAGGCATTGTTAACACAAGTTAGACAGTGTGGAAAGAGGCAGAATGCAAAAGAAGGAATTCAACTGACAGATCCAGTCTGTCTTGCAAAAACAAAACTCCAAAACCATACACCCCTGCCCTCCCTCAAATTGAAACATTTGAATTTGAATTAAGTTAGTTTATGTCAGTGAAATAATTTGCATATTTGCTCGGTCACTTATGTCCTGGGGATGTGTGTGGTAAGAACAGCATTTTTTAACCATGCACACCTCCTTTGGAATGGTCCTCACCAGGCAGTGTCAGCTGCAATGAAACTGGGCTGCATAGGGAGGCAGCCTGGGAACCTTGATTTGACTTGTGAAGAAACTGTGACATTAACATCACTGAGAAGACTAAAGACAGGAAAAAAAAAAGAGTTGTTATTTACAAACTGTAACTGCATTTCAGTAATACTCATGAACAGATGGGATAAGAAAAACATCAAACCTCCGCCCTTCCAATTTTTCCGGCAGGCTGTGCTGCTACCAATCTTTCCTGAACTTCTTATTGTGTTTTAACATCAGTTTCTTATCTTTATCTTATAATGACTCAAAAAAGCAGGCCCTCAGAGGGAAACTTCAGTACCTTTTTTTTTTTTTTTTTAATCAATGTGTCACTGTTTAGCCAAAGCTGGTAAGAATGAAGTGCAAATTATTTTTTCAGCTAGTTGGCTGTTTGATCAGGTTTAGCTTTCAGCTGTGTGTGTCATTTCCTGACTCCCAGGCGGCTCAGACCTAGATCTCCAGCCAGCTGTTGGCAACAGTCAGGCTTTTGTAAACAAGTTTCTTTCAGGTCGATCAGCTCTGTGCCATCAGCAGCAGGGGGAAGGGGTGTACAGAAATATGCAGGCTAACACAGGGCAGAGCAGCACGAAGAACTGGAGATGAACTATCACAGCTGAGGATTAAGACAACCACAGATCTAGGGTCTAGTCATGGCTCTGAAATTTCCACCTCAATCGGGCATAAACCCAAGCAACTTGCTTATCAAGAAGGGCTATTGGAATGAAGCAAATTATCTCCCACAGAAAATGCAGTGTGCAATTCCTACTGAAGATAATTTTCCTGTTCTGTCTTTAAAATTATGAGACTGGTTTTTCTGCATTATTTTCACCTGAAAGAAGTATTCATAGCACTTTCCTCACAGCTGTACATCAGCTCTGGTGAGATGATCTTGTATCCCTGCAATTACTGCTAACAAGGAAACTGTATAGAAGGCAGTATTTAACACCCGATCTCCTCCAGCTTCCTCTAACCAATGCTCAATTTCTTTAATTTCCTGTGTAAAGAGAACTACATCTCTTTCTACATCAGCGCAGAAAATACAGCAGAAAGACACCACATTCCAGCAGGTTTCAATTTTGTGGTTTTTTTTTGTGATGGTGTTGAAAACTTCAGTCCTGCATATACTGGCAAGCAGAATTTTTAGCAGTAAATAAATGAATGCCATTGGGGAGCTAATAGAGTCTAACACAGCAGCACTCAATTCTCCTGACACAGCAGACCTGTGGTGTAGAAGAGGTTAGGGAGGAATAGGGAAAGAGAAACCCAGCAGGATATCTGTATTTATTCTCATTGTCACAAGCAGCAAGGAAGCAAATTTTCAACATCTCAGCTGACACGGAAGTGTGAAAATAGGTAGGATGTATCAATTGACATTGGCTTTGGTATGATCTTGTGGTATTGCTTCATGATAAAGTGAGGAGAGGGGAGGGCTTCCCCAGGTACCAATCAAGAATACAGCAGCTAAATAATTTGGCTACTGGTGACACCAGCTGGAACCTGTGATGCACAAAAGGAACTGCATGAAAGGTCATGAATGCCCTCCCTCTTTCTGCCCACACACAGTTTCAGTTTTTGCTTTTATATGGCAGTGGAACAGAGGAATTGTGTCTTTCAGCCTCAATTATTCACTTGCTTCCACTAACACTAATGCAGTGTAGAAATTGTTCTAGAATTTCAATTCAGCAACACTCATTTGTTAATACAGCATTCCTCACAGAGCTCCTAGCCACCATGCAGAAGCACATACAGCATGTACATGCAGAAGCAAAGACAGCCTGGACTTGGTCAAATGTATTTCCCTGTTTAGCTGCTTCAGGAGGGATTTGACCTGCATTTTTCACTCTGAATTTTCTGAGCAGAACTATTTTTCAATCAGAACCTAAGAAAGTGGGTCTGCTTCTCCACTTCTACCTATTCATGTAAGACAATACCAAAAAGCCACCATGCTGACATTAGGGCAGAGAACCTCTAGTAGGTCTTCTCTCACCCGGACTATTATCTCAAAAGGATGCACAGCTTCACTGTGCTTTTGAGTCAAGTCTTCAGTCATGGGGATGGATGCAGTACTTGCCAGTACTGTTCCTTGATGCTCATTATTTGTGTGCAACAACAGGATTTTGCTGTTTATGTGATAATTTATTAAGATTTAATGCATGCTCAAAATGTTTTTTAAAGACAAACCAAACATCTTGTCCTCTAGATTCACAGAAAACAAAAGGAGAAATTGTATAAATGACCCATAAAGCATCAATTATTCTGGGCCCAAGGCTTCACTGAGGCTACTTTGCACATACAACTAGGAGATTCTTTCCTCATAGATAACAACTCGGTAACTGCTAAACTCTACTCACCTGTTCAGGGCGCACTTGAGCATTAATAAGCTGGTAAACAACAAAATCTGTGAGGCCAACATTTTCTAGCAAGAAGGAAGTGAGGGTCTCCCCATCTTTCAAAATGTCTAGAATTCGTATTCCTCTTCCTGGATGAAAAAGGAATGCACAGATCAGTGAGATACCAAACAAAGGAAGTTAAAGAACAACTCATATCCTGGCCTAAACCTGCAAAAAGAATGTGCTTTGGCTCTTATACCTCCTTTGGCCTCTTAACTGGGGCTAAAATTATTTTTGCAATTCAAAATCATTTTAATCCTTTGTTGGGAAATGATAATCAGAAAATGCTGTTCTGGCTCTGCATATCTGATCTCTCAAAGATGTTTCAGACTAGGGCTACAGCAATGGACACATTGAAAGCAGCCCTGACTGCATTTGAAAGTGTCTGATTTTTTCTGATATAATGCTTTATTTTAAATGTTCAGATTCAAGTATGCTACTGTTCTCAGTGTCCTTTCTCCTGAGCCTTGTGTTAATAACTTTAGTCAACCCTTTACATTTACACTAATTTCTCACTTGCTGTCAATCAATTTTAGTTAGTTAACCTTATTCTCTAGCATTGCAAAAGTGACCTTTAAAAATATTTCATGAGAAAAATCTCAATTTCTTTGGAGAAACATAAAGTGTAGCTTATGCTTCATATTAAACTAGATTAACAACTACTCTTCAGACAAACCAGTGAGACCACCCACTGTTAAATTAGACACATGTAAGAGGCCACCAAATTTCCCTGATACTGTGCGTAACAATATTCAAAATACTGCTGCTCCTAAAGTCAAACAGTTCCAATATTTTAAAACTTGTCTCTGTTAAAAATCTTATCAGTGAGAACTCTTCCTCAACACGGTGCAAGAGAAAAGCTTGGAAACTTTATGTTGCTCATGTTCATTGAATGTTTATTATAACCTCATTAAATTATACCTTTATTAAAGGTACCTCGCACAGCACCCACAGATTTGGTAAAGAATTCTTGACTAGTTCTAATTCTTCTAGTTTTTAGAACGGGCAATTGAAAGTGACAGGAGCAGTGGGTATCCCACTGACATACAGAATGTAACTTCAGACATTTCTTATAAACATGCACTCCATTCTGTGAGCTGAGCCTTATCAGAGTTTGCCAACTAACTTCCACAATTCCATCTGCACTAAGCATATTCTGGCCTGAGGCTACAGGGCCTGAGAATTTCTTCAATTGTTTGTCCACATATTTATTCAAGCAGTAAACACTGAAAACAATAGCAGGGGTCTGTCCCTCATATTCTTACTGATGCCTTTCCTGGCATCCAGGCAGTGTGAAGGAAAAAGCACAGCACCAAGAACACTTCTCATCAAAAGTGACAGTGCAAAGGGAGACTGGGACAGGAAGAAGAACTCAAAAGGTAAGATTTCAGGATTCAGTAGAAGGGGCAATTGCAACTCTGAAATTTGCAAATGTTTCCTTATTCAACTTTGCAGCAATTCTATTAAGACTGTTACTTAAAAGCAATAGTAGTAAGCTATAAACACAGACAAATAGCCAATCTTTCAGTAACTTTTTCTGTACGAGGAAAGATGGTAATTCATATTGTATCAGTTAAGCTTCAGAACTGACTTTTTTACTATGTTTTATATAATAGGAAATTCCAAACTTCTATTTTTTTTTAAGTAAACCATATTTAAAACCCCCACAGATTCTGAAGGAGCATTAACATTATATGTCACAGGATTGGCAGGAATGTACTCTATATTTCGTGAATAAAGATGATACGGGATGCAAAGGCAACTTCCTAAACCATGGGGTGTGGTCCCTCAGCAATACATAGCAAACCCATGGCATGACATGCTTTTCCTCACCTCCAAATAGTCAGGTTAGATTTCCGTGGCTGGGTACAAACAACAGCTCAGATTATATCTTGTTTACATTCTGGGGCATTTGGTTGTCTCACTGTTATTTACAAGGAGATAATCCCTTTTTTACATCTAGTTATAAACCTTTAATAGGATAGTGGACCATGTGTATCAGATGGTTTATGTACATCCTATTAAAAATATATGGAGAGTGACTAATTTTAATAAGAATGCTATTCCTGGTACAGTTACTTTGCCAGCCTCCAAAGTAACTACTAACCAGCTCTCAGAAGGAAAAATTAAATAGTCTAAAGGATATAGACACAACAATTACCTGCAATTCTTTCAGGATTAGTTCTCATTGTTTCCATAAACTGAGTCATAATGATCAGTTCTTCCCAAATTCTTCCAAGGTCATGGTTTTCAGGGGCTTCCAGTAAAAGCTCCTGAGCATCTTTATATACCCTTGCAAGGCTGAAAGGAGAAATAATGAAGAAACAATAATTTAAGAGCGATAACTCTTGAGATGCTTTCAAGTCAAAAAAATCCCCAAAAAGCAAACAAACAAACAAACCAAAAAAAACCCCCGAAAACACTTGAAAAAGAAAAGAAAAGAAAAGGTAAAGTTGACTCGCGCTGTATTAGGCATGAGGGAAAAAAAAAATAAGATGTTTTGTCCTCAGTTTCAGGTAGTCTGGGGTTCAGTTAGATTTGAAAATCCACAGAAGTTTTAAGAGGGCTACTGGTGTTGCAGAAGGTTGGCCATTCATACATTTTTTCATTAGCCATGCTGGTCTTTCTGGGGACACAGGACCTTCCCCAGATCACTTGTATCTCACAGTTACAGTGCAAATCTGCCCTGGTTCTAGCCCAGGCCCAGCTGCAGCAGTTGAATGGGGCACTCTGGGCACATGCTCAGCCTAGCATGAATGGAATCATTCACAAACAGAAACACCCTTCCCCTCATACATTAGTCCTCTCCAAATTTTTAGGTCCCTCCAGAATATTTCTTCTAGGAGGAGCAGGAAAACACAAGTAAAAAATAGTCACAGGCAGCTGTTCTGGGTTAAAACAGGCAGATCAAGCAAGGATGCAATCAGATCCTGTGTTTATGAAGAAGCATAAAAAATTCTTGCTATCAGGTAAGACCATTACACTTCTTTAACAGTATTATATTTTTCCATGCATGCAATATCTCAGTCCACATGACTCTTTTTAGCTTACAGGAAACAACAAACAGGAAGGACCAAATTCTTTCAGAAAACACAATGAATTTACATCTGCTGTAGTGCACTGAATTTACTGGGACTGACAAAGTGACAATTTGCTCTGTAACAAGCAACCTAGAAAATCTAGAATGTACAGAAAACAGAACCCTATAGCTTTGCTGTGTGTTTGAATGTACCCCACCAAAAATGTTCAGCTGACTTTTTTTAATCCCCTTCACTAGGAACAAAAGGTCAAATGCTAAGTTAAGTCCACATTACAGACTTTCACATGACAGGGGCTTCAATGGCCTTCACATAATTAGCTCATGAATTTTAATCAATGGATGCTCCAAAGTGGACTTTGCAAGAGGGAGATTTGGAGCATTTTTTATATTTAGGCTGGCAGGGCTTTTTTTCACTCTAAGGATCTTTGTCTGTTATACTTTCTTTCATGACTCGGCTGTAACAAACAAGGCAATAAAAACACTCCTACAGCCCTTCTTCAGTAATAGTGTGGAAATCTCCCATCCTCCTATTTTGCAAACAAGCTTAGTATCTGAAGGTTATGTGCTGATTAAAGTCTCACAAGTATATAGCTGAAACAGGTGCTACATAAGAAGTAGCAGTTCAGGTTCTTATTTGCTGCTACTTCATCAGAGCTCTCATTCAGAAGGGACAAGTCTAGTGATGAGAAAAGAAGGCTTAGGGATTCTATGCTCTTTATCAAAAGGGTTTGTCCCAAGACATTCAGTAAGCAGGTTCTTATGGATTTTATTCAGTGAAGATGTGTTCCATAGAGACTTGCACTGAAGTCTCTTTCTAAAAAGCCCAAACCTACCATCGTGAGCTCTGTTTCAACTTTGCTGACCACTATTAGCATGAAGCCAAAGTGTTAGAACTAAAAATTTTTGTCTTCCACTGTCTGCACATTGGTGTATTACTATCTTCCCTTTTCAATTACACTGCAGAACAATTCTTTAAAATATTCCTTGGTGCGGTGAGAGACCTTTCTAAGCAAGGTGAGGATACTCCAGCCCTTCTCCCTGCATCATTCATGCCCATGAATGCCCAACAGGTGCCCAGAGCAAGCTATTAGCAGTTCCAGCAGGCCTGTATTGCTGCAACCCAGTCTCACACACAGAGCTCTGCTTACATGGAATTTTTGTAGTTGGACACTACACCTGGACCCTCTCCGTGAGTTGGGCTGCGGAAACAGGGATTGTTCATGTTACAGAAGATGCCATGTAACCATGGCAGTGTTCCTGCTGATGGCATTGCCTTGTTTGGGAAGTGACCTAGAGTATCAAAACACAAAATAGAAATTATTAGGTGTTTTTTCCAATGCAGCCTTTGTGAATATAAATAGCATGATGAGTTGGCTCTCTATAGAAGAAATGTGATAGGAATCATACAGGTTTATCTTTTACTGAGAAAAAGAAGTCACCAATATAAGCAATATGGCTATTTTTAACAGAAATTAAATTTGAGAAATGTGAAGGGCTTTTTAAATAGGTAGTGAGGTCGTACTTTCTCAGTAGCAGAATTACAGAAATCCAAAACTAGATAGCATCTTGAGACCTCAGGTAAGCCTGACCGGAAAGCATCTCACAGGAAAACTAGACATCTTTTTTATGTGCTCACTGGTAAGTCTTACACTTCATGGCTACAAATAACTAAGCTACTCGAACTGAAGTTTGTTCTTTCACCACTGGACAAAAACAGTCTGCAAACAGGTCCCAATACCTCTGTCTGAGAACACCTGGCCATTACCTACAAGTCAGATCATGATAACATCTTAAACACTCTTACATTCATGTTGGCGATACAGTGGATTAGCTTTCCTTAGCCAGACAAGTGCAAGAAACAACGACAGAGGCCATACAAGCTCCACTAGAAAACGAAGCTGGAAAAAAAAGAAAAAATAAAAATAAATTTTATAAATTGGCCACTATAGAGTCACTAGGTGGCTAAAGGGATAAGACCTCTTCTCACAGCAGAAAGGCCCAGTGCAGCATGGCTATCCTTTGCCTGTTTCACCATTTGAAAAGGACATCCAAAAGAGGATTTCATCAGAATACCATGAAGCATCACCATTAACTCAGTGCTCAGTGGCTTCTCTACCTCATCTAAAGAAATATTTAAGCATCCTGACTGAGGTAAAAATAGGCAGCAGGTAGTGCATGACTTTACAACAAGGATTAGATATAAGAGACAAAAGGAGTTTTTCAATCCACACCTTGACACTGCTGGGCTCATTAGCAGGCTGTCGGTATGCTGTGCTTACCCAAAGGTAAAATACTTCAGCATAAGCTTTACATACTTTGAACTTTACTTTTGCTTCTTTTTGTCATCATTCATTTCAATGTTATTAATTTCCTAAGACCTGTAGAAATGTGTGCATTAAGATCAAACACTTTATTCAGTAACACAGAAGACCCCATCAAAGGCCACTCTATTGCCCAGACCTTTCAATACACTTAGAACAGTCCCTGGCTCCCATGTCATGTCAGAAAATCAAGGGCACTGCTTTACCACAGAGCAACATCCTGCCTGGTTTTCAGTCTGTTTCCTCCACTCCTGAGTTTCAGTTTGTTTTACTGCCTCTGTGTGTTTTGGCAGAAGTTTGAAACTACAATCCTTTGATCCTGTAACACAGACCTTGGGCTCTGAGGAGCAGTAATGGGACTTTTGTGTCCAGACACATGGCACTGTTTTGCTCCTCCCTGTAACAGCCACGACAAAATATCTTCAGAACCAGGGTTGTAGGACAGGCACAGGAAAGCCCTCATTTCTTTAGCTTTGCTCCCTCCTCCCCAGCCAGGTACCAAATATGTAATAATAATGCACATAGCAGCAGAGCCAAACACAAGATGGGTTACACATGAATGTTGTTTTGGGCAAAAGGCACTTCACAGCACAATTAAGAACAGTATTTTGGAGTTGCCCTGTTTTTCCACTATAATTTTGTCCAACAGCTTTAGTTAAGCATAACGTATTCTTACAGCAAAAGGGTAGAAAGCTCTACACCAGGCACCAATTTGCTATTCCATATTTTTCCTCTTAAGGGTTTCCTTTTTAAAACAGAACAATAACAAAAAACCCACCCACCACAACCTAGGAAGTTATGCATGCCTGATCTTTTTAAAATCAGACAAAGTCTTACCAGCAGCAAAGGGCAAATTACACAATTATTTGAGAGGGAAACCTGACAGCTGTTGCACACAGCTCAGAACACAGTGTTACAGACCCTTCCCAGCAGGGTCCACAAGGTCTGATCAACATCCATTGCCATCCATTTGGTAAACCATTTGGGGCAAGCACTAAACACTCAAACTCAGAGGGGCAAGAACTGGTGAGACTCCTTGGTCCACCTCTGCTGCAGAGTTAATCTATGTTAATGCTCAGACGTTGATTCTTTCTCCATCCCCAGGAAATACAAAATCCTCAGACTCGAATTTGGAAGCTCCTTTCTGTCTGAGTTAACTAGTTTGGAAAAGATTGAAGTCTGAAGCCCAAAGGAAGCTTTCTTTCAACCTGGTACACAATGTGTTTGTGGTAAGGACGGACCAGTGCTGTCAGACCTCTGATTCTTTCCTGTGGACCCTAATCCAGAGGACACAAAGGTGTCTCAGAATTCACTAGAAGTATCAGAAAACAGCCCATGAGACTGTAAAACCACATGAGAAATAGCCAGAAATCCCAGCAAGATGCACAGGGAAATGTAGTATCCAGATAGAGCTGTAATGGAGAAAGCAATGATAAGACCATATAAATATGAGAAACTTAAATTGGCTGTGGATCAACTGTTGACTCTGCAATGAAGTCATGCTGTAAGATGAAATATCGTAAGATCTAAGAGGATTTGAAAGTACTTAAAATACTTCTGGCTTTTGTTTTACTTATGTCATTCAACCATACTAAAAAAGACACAATCTGTGTGAACTGTGAGGTCCTAACTAGAATCACATCTAAGAGCAGCTGAGTGTGAAGAGCAAATCTAAAATTAGGAATAAAACGTTTCTGAGCTGAGCAGTGCTCATCATGTTTTCTAACAACAGATTTTTTACGTGAAAATATATAAATATTACTACCCACAATTCTTCTGGTACACAATATTATCTGTCAAAGCAAATCCCAACACAGCTATTCTATGTTTGGTCTGTAAAGAGCAGCTTTGCAAATTCCATCAGACAAGATGGCCAGACTACAGGCCCCTACAAAGACCACATGTGATTCTTCAAGGAACTTGAGAGTTTTACATGCTGGTAAATGTACCAGTCACTTAATCCAGTGGAGTGCATGGCTCACTCCTGAAATCCACAGACTAATACTTTACCTTTTGTCTTTTCCGAAGCATCCAGTTCTTCCAGAGTAGAAGTCTGACTTGCCTAAAGAAGTTCATTCTTCTGTATCAATACTTCTGGTTAACCTGTGGCAAAGGATGCAATGCCATTTCTCAGCTGACAGCAGAAACAGACCTTAGAGCAAAATAACAGCTTTCTGTTCTTATTTTAAGAGTATGTTATCACAGAGATCGGTTCCTTTCATTGTCTGCAACATTTAGTTTTGCACTTGATACACTATCATGCATGAAAAATCCTGAGTTTCCTTTGTTTGGAGACTATTTCCTGTGACATATTTATCAGCACCAAAAAGCAGTAGAGAGGAAAAACATCTCTTTTGAATAAAAAAAGTCATGAACATTGAATCTGGCTATTAACTTGGACTCGCATGTAATTAAGGCAGTTAATTGTTGCATCATTTATCACAATAAATATGTGGTTTTAAACTGATTTTTTTTCCAAGAAAAGATGGATTTACTACTAGACATTAGTTGATATAAAACTGTTTAGCGATTATGATACAATGAGGTTTACCATTCAGACATGATAAATATATATTGATTAACAGAGTCTGTAATGGAATTTAGAATAGCAAATCCATTCTGTTGCCATTTCCTATAAAAAATACAGGATCTACCATTTTTCTGTTTTTAAATTCAGCAACTCCCATTACATTTTAGTAGGTATACCACAGAATTTAAACCATTGCATGCTCTGTTTTTCACGTTTCTGATTCATTATAATCACCAGGAGTTTTTACATTCAAAAGGAAAAAGGAAATTTGACATTTAAATCCAAATATCAGATAAATGGGCCTGTCAAAAAATAAACAAATCATTTAAATTTGCTACATGCATCAACTTCCTATTTTGTTGCTGCTTTATGGGATTTAAATGATTGAAGAGTAGTTTCTTTATGAATGATTAGTAACTAGGAGAGCGTTGCAAAGGAAATTGAAGTCAGATATTGGAAAACACACTCTGATTATAAGAATGGTGAAATAGTAGATTTTATGGGAAGACAGGGGGTCCTCCACTGCAGATTACTCAAACCTCTACAAAAACTTACACAGGTAAAACCATTCATGGATTAGACAATTTTTTAAGTCTCACTTTTCACGATTCTTCTGGAATTTTGTTTCTGGAAATTTTATTAATTGAAGGAGATTTTCTCTGATTTTAAGAGACAAGGTTTGGAAAACAAGTCAGGATATTTTGGCTTAATGTCAACAAAGCAGTAGTGAAAAAAACATCAGATAAGAGATTTGATTATTTCAGAAAATCATCTCAGGTCCACATTTTATAAACGGCAAAGGAATTTCAACCTTAAGGGAAGAGGTGGCCAGCACTAGTGAAGGGTTGGCACCAGTCGTGACTAACCCTGGTAGAAAGGGACCGTAAAGAATGTGCAATCTCTTCTGATATACCAGGCATGAAAGTGATTGAAGCAGGATATTTAGGGCCAAACAGTAAGAATTGGCCGTGCTGCTTACTGGGGATCAAATAACAAAGCAACAGTTCTGCATAAAGAACATCCATGCAAAAACCAAACTTGGATTATTTTCCGTATTTTGGAGATCAACATTTTCAGAGTCCCTCCATCAACTCTGACTGCTTAAGCTGCAGACCAAGAAGTAAGACTAGCTATAAAAAGCTAGTTGTGAAGAGTAGATGGACTAACACCTGATGGTTTGAAGAAATACACTTTGGGGTGTGACAGCCTTCCATTCGAGTTGCCAACAAAAGGCAGTCGGACAGCTTTCTGACACTTTTGTGTAGCCCAGAGCTCTTCAATCTCTTGCTACTCTGAAAAATGAACCCTACTGCTGAACAAATGAGGAAGAGATAGTTTTGCACTCCAACTCCTCTTGCCTTTCTCTAAACCCCAGATAGATGCTGCAATCTTTCTGCAACAGCTGTGAAAGGAAATTCAAGCTTTCATATCAAGGCATAAAATCTGTAGTCTGCCAATGGCCTGGCCTCTTCTTTTCCTCCTGATGGTTCCTTACTGAGCCACTGTCTTGGTTTGAGACACAACCAGGACAGCCACCCATCATTAAGAGTTTCTGTCTCAATGAGAGATTCCACAGTACTACAGAGAGTCCCAGCTAATGTTTCTAAGTATCTTGCTATGTATGTCATACCTGCACCACTCTTAAACGAGCAGCAGCTATACTACTGGTAGCTAAAAAATTTGTCATGCAACGCCATAAATGAGATGCTGACTCATCAGATAAAAAGGCTGCTAGCATTTGCTTTGACAAATCTAACTATTTTTCTGAGACTAAAAATATAAGTAGTAAAGAAGCCAAACCCAATAAACCTTGGTGGGAAAAAAAGGGCAGGAGGTCAAGTTATACAGATTGTGCTTGCTATGTAATCTTCAAGATTTTTTTACATTGAACCTTGCTAGTTATATTTGTTGATAGTGATAGTGAGCTATTGCTTATAAGAGAAGTAATTCAATGATAGACAACCAAATTAATATGCAGAAAGAAAATGCTCAAATGGCCTCCAAGAAAGTGACTACTAGATTGATTACCAAGGTTAACACTGTGCTACCTGAGTCAGAATTTAAAAGTACTTAAAACAACTACTAAAGTTATGGTATTAGTGCATGAAGTTAAATCAACATACAAAACTTTAAGAAAGTTTCTACATTGCTCACACTTTAGGATCACCTCAAATTTCAGGATGAACAACTTGTTTTCCCCAGACTGGTTTGCTTATAAAACCTTCACCAGGAGCTAAAGGGAAAGAACTTTGCTTTCTTAAGTGGAACAGCTTCAGGGATATGAGTAAACCTTATACTGCTTTGAAATCTAAATTAGACAGGTGAAGATGAGACAAAACTGTAGGAAAAGAAGAACTTGAATAATGCTGTCAGAAGACACTGGACAGATAAACCTCAGATTCTGTAGCAGAGCAGAATAAATAAAGAATAATTAATTTTCAGTCCTGAAATATCCTTTCCTATCTGGGCATTACTCAAACAAACTAACAGATTTGTGTGGTTAAGATTCAAGTTTTACTACTTTAGGTAGAGCAAAACACTATTAAAAAAAAGGATAGTAGAAGCATGATAAAGAATAGTACCTAGTAATAATATGTGTAGAACTCCACCTGGACCGAGGAGGTACTTGAACTTCTGGAGAGATTAGTCATGGTGGAGATCTGCCTTCACTCTTTACAGGCAGCACTTTGCTCATAAAATCAGCGGTGGCTTGGGACTGCTGCAATCAGAAAGAGAAGAGGCACTGAAAGAAATTCAATATCCAAAAAAGAAGTTCATTTACATAGATAACAATACTCTTCCAAAATCAGAAAAAGACCACTACACTTATATGAACTGAGTGAACACTGAATTCCCTATAGGTTTTCATCTGTAAAGGGCATCTGAAAGAGCAATGCAGCAAAACCTCCCACCAGTGCTCATGCTGGGTGAGGACTCTGTATAAGCACTATCAGAGCTTCCCTGTGATTGTTCTTCCAAGCAGAAGCTGAACAACAATCCAGCCTTCATTATTAAAAAAAAAAAAATTAAAAAGTATGTGTCAGTGCTTGCCTTTTTGTTTCCCCTTCACAGGGGTTTGGGGACACCTTTGAAAATCCTCCACAAATCTGCTTCACTGAATCCAACACTCTTTAGATTTCACCCCCAGAGCTCACTGCAGCTCTGACAGCAGAACACTGCACTCTGCTTCTTGCCCAGCACCACGGCAGGGCCTTTGAGCCCTTGGACACGCAAACTACCCACTTTAACCTGGCTTCTGGCACAAAGGAGAACAAAGCACCGGATCAGGCCGTCCCTATGTACTGAAAGGTGAGCAGCAGGGAAGAAGACCAGCCTTGGCTGAACAGGGCACTTTCACTGGAAGTCAGCGAAAAATAGAGAGTTTATGACCTTTGGAAGAAGGGGCAGCCAAGTCAGGAAGAGTGCAAGGACGTTGTTAGGTCATGTAGAGAGAAAATTAGAATGGCAAAAGCTCAGCTAGAACTCAAACTGACAACCGCTGTGAAAAAATAATAAAAAGTGTTTCTATAAATGCATTAAAAACAAAAAGAGGGCCAAAGGGAATCTCCATCCTTTATTGCATGCAGAGGGAAACAAACACTGTAACCAAGGATGAGGAAAGGGCCTTGGTATTTAATGCCTTCCTTGCCCCAGTCTTCAACATAAAGACTGGTTATCCTCAGGACAACCAGTCCCCTGAGCTGGTAGACAGGGATGGGGAGCAGAAAACCTCCCCTGCAATCTCTAAGGAGGTACTTAATGACCTGCTGTGCCACTTAGACACTCACAAGTCTATGAAGCAGGATGGGATCCACTCAGGAGTACTGAAGGAACCGGCAAAAGAGCTCGCCAAGCCTCTCTCCATCATTTATCATCTGTCCTGGTAAACCAAGGAGGTTCCAGATGACTGGAGACTGGCCAGTGTGACAACCACTTGACAATGGTCATAANGAAGTACGGAAGGAACCGGCAAAAGAGCCCCCCAAGCCTCTCTCCATCATTTATCATCTGTCCTGGTAAACCAAGGAGGTTCCAGATGACTGGAGACTGGCCAGTGTGACAACCACTTGACAATGGTCATAACAATCCCAGGCAGTGCCACAGACGGGGGCAGGGTGTCTGGAAAGATGCCCAGTGGGAAAAAGGCTGGGCGTGCTGGCAGACAGCAGCTGAACATGAGCCAGCGTGCGCCCAGGTGGCCAAGAGGGCCAGTGGCATCGTGGCCCGTATCAGGAACAGTGTGGCCAGCAGGACCAGGGCAGAGATTGTGCCCCTGTACTCGGCACTGCCGAGGCCATACCTCGAGAGCTGTGTCCAGTTGTGGGCCCATCACCTCAGGGAAGACACCGAGGGGCTGCAGCGAGTCTGGAGGAGGGCAGTGGAGCTGGGGAAGGGCCTGGAGAGTGAGTCCTGTGAGGAGCAGCTGAAGGAGCTGGGGTTTAGTCTGGAGAGGAGGAGGCTGGGGGAGAATTTAGCATTCTCTACAACTGCCTGCAAGGAGGGCTCAGCAAGATGGGGGTTGGCCTCTTCTCCCAGGCAAACAGTGACAGAACAAGAGAGCATGGCCTCAAGCTGTGCCAGGGAAGGTTCAGGCTGGACATCAGGAGGAATTTTTTCACAGAAAGGGTCGCTCAGGGAGGTGGTAGAGTCACTGTCCCTGGAAGTGTTCAAGAAATGACTGGCACTTAGTGCTATGGTTTATTTGATGTGATGGTTTTGGTCAAAGGTTGGACTCAGTCTTGGAGGTTCTTTCTAACCTTAATGATTTTTTTCTATGATTCTACGGCAACATCCTCTTTTACAAGTGGCTTTGATCTAATTTCTGTCGAGCATATGTTCATATCACAGGTAAGACCCAGACTGATTCAATCTAGACAGAGAAACAAAGTTGCATAAAGCCACAGATAGAAGCTAACTCTGACTAATGGCAGTGGAAAGTAGAGAAACCAGCACTGCTGCTGCTTCTCAGCTGCAGACTGTGTTTAAGCCCTACCATAATGTGTGAGGCAAACAGATAATTTAATTGTTTTATCCAGCAAACAAGCATTTTGCCTCTAAAATCCTAAGGCAAGTTATTTTAAGCAAATGGATCTCTTTTTGCCGTCCACATGTTTGCAGAGACAGCTCTAAAGATTAAACTAATCTCTCCTAATTAGATTTTTTACATCACAATTGGATGATGGTAGGGGATATTTTGCTTTCCATGGTCAACTACATCTGCTGCTCCTGTGACCCATTTCTGCTTTTTAGCTTTACAAAGGGATCTTCAGAAGTAAACAGAGAAAGCTTATGCAGGGCCTATCACTTTACACGGGGGGGGGGGTAAAATACACTTCAGCTTATGGAGCACACTGCACAATTTCACTGTAGCTCTACCCACAGTCATCATCACTATGGCTTAGCTATTTCCTAAAGATCTGTAGTTTGTTGCCAGCAACAACAAAACATGAGACATGCCACTTACGTATCAGAACATAAAGAAAGCAGTAAGTGGAAATAGAGACTGTTTGATGACAGTTCTTGCATTATGCCTAAGTAGATATTTCATAATATAAAAGTTCTCTGTGATGTGCTTCATGAGCACTTACATGCAATACCTGGAGTCACATGGCACATGTGTTGTGGTATCCCCTTACCTCACACACATATGCCATAGTTTTAACAGATGCTTTAAATATCAGAATTTTGTTTTCTTATTTCCAAGCTTATTCCTGACTTTTGGCTAACAAGTCAAGTATGATTAAATGCTATTTGTCCAGCAAATTATAAAAACATCACCAATAATCTCTACAGTACCACAAGTAAATATTTCTGTAAAAGAGAATTTAAAAATTACCTGAAAAGATAGCTTTGAAAATACGCACACTTAGGTGTATTGGGTGTGCTCATGGGCCAGCAATTCTAATGTTCAACGATGCTTTCCAGCACCCAAACCATCTCCTAACCCCTGAGACATTCTTACGCATGTAGAAGAGCACGGCCCTTGACACAGGCTCACTAGAAAGCTAACACAATAAATGCTAACACAATCTTGCTTAGACTAACTGTAGGAGTTGGTGTGTATAAATGTATCCTACATAAACAAACAGATGTATCTATGTGTGTGGAAAGAAAACTACACAAACACAGGTTGGGGCCTCCTGAGTTAAGGTATGTGATGCACCCAACTATCTCAAACTACTGGGGAAAACCCAAGCTGAAGCTTTTTAGGTACTTCCTATGTATTTCAGAGACCTTCCTCTGAAAGACAAGAATGGGAAGTTCTCTCAAACCAGGATCAAATGATAAAAAATCAGAGAGACTAAGAAAAGGCCCCATGGAACTTCTGACTGAAAGGTGTACTTCTATGAATCAAAGACAATCACATTCAGACTCTTCCATGTCAAACACAGAGAAATGTGGAATCTTAAACAGATCCCATTGTTATGCAAACCCAGCAGAGGGCTAATCACGCCAATCTGTGGATAAACAAGCACAAAGCAGTGGAAACAGACAAAGTATATTTTCTACTACTGCCGTAATTCAGCTTACTTCATATAGACACTGTTCTGTCATCTGGCTGGATAAGGTCTGAGGAGTGAGGATTTTCCTGGCATTCACCTTCCTCAAATATTTAACATTTTGGAAGATTTAGGATAGCTTTTTCTTTTACCTGTGAGTGAAACACTTTCCAAGGATCCCTTGGACCTCTAAATTAGAAAAATAATTCCCCATTTTCTATGAATATAAATGGGCATGCAGATAGAACATTCTATTCAGAAAGGCTTGTCTCCAAAGAATCCTCCTGTAAGACTTATTTCCAAGAATATTCTAAATAATACAGTTTGTAAAGATTCAGACATTCCCTGTCCCTCCCAATCCCTCCCCTCCTCTTTAGTAATGGGAAGTTGAAACATTTGGTTTGCTGTATTTTCCCAATATATTATGTGTACACTGACAAGTGGGATGGCCCAACAAGAGCAGCTCTATAGTGAAACAGTGGGTGCTGAGGAGCCAGGACCCATGCACTATGCCTAAGGGTTACTTCAGATGAGGTCCAAGCACAGACTGAAAATGCATCAGCAGCTGCAGCACATCAGGTATGGTGCTGAAGCACATGTTCCAGTTTAGTTTTACCCAAACAGAATTAAGTTGATGTGCTCTGAGATCACTCTAGGGTGAGCCACAGCGGCATGTAGCGAAGTCACTCTAAAGATATAAACACGTTCTGAGCTAAGTTACCAACGTTACCATACATGCCCTGCTTTCACAGAGCCTTTCGTGTCAGCTTTCAGATTAGCTCCATGAGGCCTCTGCTACACGGAAGCTACAGAGTTCATGGATTTGCAAGCAAAACACAGACTTCTTACACAGAAGCGACAAAAACCTTGAAAACTTACCACAAAAGCTTACCTCATGTGTGAGCACTGCTGAAAAAGAAAGGTTTCTGAAGGAATGTTCAGCTTGGCAGCAAAGAAACACATATCTTAGATGCAGTTAGCACTCACAGAATAACACTGCTCAGTTGTAAGGAGATTGTTTTAATCCCCTGCTTGATACAGAACAGCTCGATCTGCGAGTTTAAGGACTCATGAATAAAAATCCTCCCAAATATCCAGTTTGACCTGCCCAAGCACAATCAAGCCTGTACTAGGATGTTGATATTTCTGTATTTCTTCAGATCAGAACAAACCCTGTACTTGAGAAGATGGTTTCAGAAGGGTAGTCCTGGTAGCATCAGGGGCCCTACTAAACAAGCAGCTGTCATGACTAATTAGGTCAGCAACTTACAAAGGTCGGTACTCTGCCAAAGCTTTAAGAGGGATGAGGCAGCGCATTACGACTTCAGAAAATGCAATTACCGAACAAATCTGACAGCAAAAGGTTTCCTCCCCAGAGTTCAAGCTGCGGGGTTCAGGCACTTCGCGTGACCCACAGCCTGTCACCTGGGGCAGGTGGGTAGGATTGCTGCAGCTCCTTTGGAGTGAAGCCATTTCAAAGCAAGAGCGAGGAAAATCTGCATCTGAACCAAAAGAAACAACAGGGGCCAGCCGAAACATTTCCAGTTCCAAAGGAAACCAAGTGTTTTCCATTAGGCGTAAGGCTCCGCTGCCTCGGCCGCCTCCTCACGCCCCCTCGGGCGGCCGCCGTACCCTGCTCCCTCACGCGGCGGGCGGCCCTCAGCGTACGAGCCCGAACACAACAAGGCTGTGACGCCATCGTGCAAATGTTTACAAAAACTGACAAATTAAGAAGTCACAGAGTGGCCCCGAAGCAGCCGCCTCCCGGGCTCCTCCGCCGGCCGCGCTGCCCGTAGGCTGGCGGGCAGGCTCGGCAAGAACGCCGGGGCCCGCCCCGCAGCCGCTCCCGCGCTGCCGCCATGCCGGGCAGCAGGGTCATCGCTCTTACACAGCCTCCAAAGGTTTCCACTTCCCAAGTCATGCCCCCCTTGCTGCTTCGCTTGTATTACATAAAAACAGTTGAAGGCATTATAAAGCTGGGACACGTAAATCATCTTTTGAAATGTATGTTTTCCCTGAAATAACATGGATTTGTAAAACACGTACAGATCCCCACCCACAGGCACCGAGCCCTGCTCTCCCCGCTCCCGGCCTAGCCCGCTGGCACCCGCGGCGCTGGGGGAAACACCTCAAAAAGAGCAGAAACCTTTCGGACTAGCAAAATATGGAAGCAGATGTTACATGAAAAGGAATATGGCAAGAGCCACTAATAACTGGTCTTATGACTTGATTAAGAAACGTTTGTCTGTTTCTCACAGGTCAGTATTCATTGTTGTAAATTCTCTATCTAGGGAGTACTAGAGACCCTCCATCACACTAGCTGAACAGCTTTATTAAATTAAGAAATTATTAAATCGAGAAGTTTAATTAATTTCTTAAGCAATTACCATATCCAATGCTAGACATGCTAAAACACTTGAATATAGTGAGACAACACATTTAATGACAATTCACAAATTATTTTGCTATTCTGTGGTCCTAATCAATATTGATCCTTTCATGACTGTGCTATGAAGTTATGCCACACTGTCTTTAATGATTCATTAACCAGTTGTGTGGGGTATATACATAGTCCACTCCTCCATATTCAAAGTTCCCATCTATGTCAAGACATCTTTCCACATATTTTGTCCTGCAATTCCCAACACCAGTCTGGGTGGACAGCAGCATCTGGGACTTTCAGCCTCTCTGTAATAAGAGGCAGCTCTCCAAAAAAATGACCCTGAGCATGGCCAGAACCATCCGGTTATAGGATGGCCTTTGCCAAGAATCAAGTCCTGCTTCTTTGGACATGTGACAAGGAATCAAAGTCCAGCATTGTGAGTTCTAGAAATAAAAATCAGATTATGTCCACCAAACAGAGTGTGGGATTTTATCTGTGGTGTTTTAGAAAGACTGGCAAAGGTAATGCTGTATTAAAGTCCAGTGTATTTCCTGCTGCAAAAATAGGAAAGTGATTCTTCATCTTTGCCATCCTTTGAGAGGCATCTTGGAGCCTACATCAGTAAAAAGTACCATGCTAAAACAACTGTACTCTACAGTATGCAAGAAAGGGTCATACTAATTGTAATCCCATAAAGAAAAGTGTGCCACCCCCTAGCCCCAGAAGACAGATGCAGGAGAGTACTACACTACTGCAAAGGCCAAACATCTGTATTTTAATAAGTTAGAAGAAATCCAGATACAGAAGCCATAGAGTCACTGAAATGTTAACACGTTAATATATTTTAAAGCAAATATAACACAGTGTACACATAAAAACCATTGAATACAAAGTGAAAACCATTAGATGCACCTACTAATGCTGATTTTTGGTTATTTTTAGCTGTTTCATGGAAACTTAGAAACAAAGCTCTTCATTTCAGTTACACCAGGTTAAGTGGTAAAACTGATCTACAGCAAGCAAATCACTGCCTTTTCATTCACCTGGGAAAGACAGCACCACAGCAACTGAGTGTGTGCAGAGGGGCACCCAGTGAAACAGGCTGTGCACACTTGCCCCACTCGCAAAGCTATACAAGAAACCAGATGTGAATCAATTGCTGCTTCTGAACAGTAAAACTCAGTAAGTGCATCCTTGCTGTACAAAAAAAAAAAAAAATTAAAGTGACAACATAGAAAACTGGCAACAGATAATCATGCTGCCTAAAATATACACATATGATACATAATTATGGCCATGCTGACCAGTATGTAAGCCTGTTCAAGAGCAAAGCTTTAATTGCACAGATTAGAAAAATGAACAAATGCTTTTACAGAGCAAAGCACAAGCTTTGGTTTATGCTTAGACAGTGAACATTAAACCTTCCATTTTTATTATAAACATCTATTAAGAAAAATAGCTGTTTCTCTATGAATAAGCGCTCCATTCCACACAATAAAATGAAGCTCAGTGTCTTATTCAATGAACCCATTAACTGTGTCTAGACTGGGAATGTATTACATCTTTATTGAAAGCTACTGAACTACAAAAAGTTTGACTTATTTAATTCACAGTTCCCCAGGCCTCCCCCCATTTTTAAAATGCTGCATATATAAAAATAACTCCAATATGGCACAAAAGTGGGATTCTCAAGGGAAGGCAAAGGATAAAGGGGCAAAAGGAAGCCTCCACTGGCAACATCAACAAATTCCATATAGTCCAAGAGGAATTTGCACCCTATACAAAATGAGCTTCCCTGTGCTCCAGTTCTTGGATCCTTTTTGGTCTCAGTCTATGGTAAGCAGGCTTCAGATCTGTGGGGTGAATATCCTCTGAGCTAGATTTCTGTTCGTTTATGTTTTGTTCAGCATCACCTGATGGAAGTGCAGAGCTCCTAGCCAGTTTCACAGTATTATCCTGGGGGAGCACAGAGCTAGCACTGGTTGGTGCACAAGCTTTAGCAGAAGAACCATCTCCATTTTCTTTTGATTTGTTAGAGGGTGGTTTATAAAATGTCCCTGGGGGTGGTTGCAATGTTCTTGGTGCCCTAAAGGCAGCAAGAGGATTAACATCAGGACCATTCTCTTCTGCTGCTGTCCTTCCTGACCCAACAACAGAATATGGCTTATTAGGAAGAATGGCATTAGCTGAATTGTTACCAAGGCTGCACGATGATGATAAAGCACCTGCAGTTCCACTCTCGAGTGCTTGGATCTCCTGGGGCACATTACTCATGATCATTGCTGTCCTTGCTGTGATATCATACTGTTTGTACTGCTTGTCCCAAGTTTTTCGCAGCATCTGGGTGTCGTAACAAGGAAGTCTGCAGCAGGTATCAACAGCAGAGAGTGCCTTCGCCTCTGAGACTTCTTCAATAGTAGGGCTCCTGCCCAGCTTCTCTGAAGTCACTGCCCCTGCATTTCGTGAATTTCTTTCATTCAAAACACACGGTGGAAGTATTCTGTCTACAGGCAGGCTGACAGGGCGAGATGCTGGTTTTGTCCTTGGAGCCCGCAACGGAACTTTGGCAATCTGACGGTTGGGTTTTACAGGAAGTAAGTTCATTTTACAGGAGTCTTCACCTAGAGAAATGAATGGAACATTGTCTTTTTCTGAAGCTGGACTCACAGCATCACCTAGAAACACACAAATAGATGTGACTAGATCTTTTCACCAAGAGAAATCAGCAAGACTTCAATGACCCCTTGCTAGTTAGTATTTTAATGGGATAACAGTTTTTAGGGATAGCTTGTATACATACTAGCAACGGCCTACTCTAACCAAATGTAAGCATTTCACTAGCAGTAAAACACATACTGTACAGCTGTAACCAAAGAGAAAACAGACAAAGAGACACTTCACTTCTTTGCTCGTGCTTTGCCATCCCTGAATATTTTCAGTCTTAATATGTTTCAGGATATCACACTGTCGATGTGCGGGACATGACTGAACTGGTAACATCAGATGAAAATCAGTACAATTAAAAGAGAATATGTATAGTTACTCCCAAATGAAGTATGTGACATCATACCTACATTAAACCAAACCCCTGTAGTAGCATAGGCAGATAAACAGAAAAAAATTCAGAGTTAGAATTAAGTTAGCAAACCTAGGGGGTTTTAAGCAAAAATCCTGATATCCAAAATGCTCTGATGATTCTGTCAAACAATTACTCTTTCCAAAGCCTTCTGGTTTAACTCTAGTGAGTGGGAATGACACACATTTTGGAGGAACCGTGGTCAAAATACATAAATTGCTGGCTATTAGTTCACAGCATTGTGCTGGATTTCAGAAATCAACAGTCACAGCATAATTATGGCTGTGTTTTGTTTGCTTTATTTTAAAAAAGGGAGAAACCAAACCACTGTTATATTCTCTTAACAAATACTTTAAGCTCTGATTCCATAAACACAGATTTCTTAAAAGCCTTTAGAAAGGTTTAATTCTCTGTTCTTCTTACAAAAATAAACAGTATATGAAACAGTGATGAACAGGTTTTATCACTTGCTTCTGTCTATACTGCAGAGACACATGCACTAGAATCTACTGGGCTCCTTGTTCACCCACACCCAGAGTTAACAGCATACTAACCAGTTACAGATATATCTGCTTCTTCTTTTGTATTCTTGCTATTCTTTGATTCCAAGAAGAGTGCAGCTGTTTCTGAAGCTCTTTCACATGGAACTATTTGAATACCCTGCTAACAAAAGTCAGAGCAGAAGTAAATGAGAACTCAACAGAAAAAGCACTCCTTATCAAAAAAACCCACGAAGATTTATTAGAAATGTGTTTTGGAACGCTCCAGAATTTAACACAGAAGTTAATATGGCACAGGTAACATTGTGGCAGCAAAAGAGTCACTCACTTCCTTTACAACAACAAAAGATTTCCTCTGCTGCTGTGGCTCCCTCTCATCTGCTGATAAAGCAACTCTGACAGTAACAGCTGTTTCTTCAGAATGAGAAGTGCTCAGAAGTGGTTTCAATGAGACATCAAATATCTTTTCATAGTATGTTATGAGCAGCTCCACTACCCGGGCCTGATAAGGGTAGTCCACAAGTGACGACAAAGAAACTGTAGCATCGGTTTGACGTGGTCTGAGCAGAGTTGGGCCAAATATTATGCCAAGGTTGCTGGCTGACATTTTATTTTCCTCACACTGTTCTGTAACTCTGCACAAAGAGAGAAAAAAAAAAACAAGCCAAAAGAAACCCCCATGTGTTAGAGGGTTTTATTACTTCAGAAATACTTTTGATATTAAAATATTATCTTACGTCTAAAGAGGATAAGAGACAATAAAAAACTGAAAGTGGGTTTGGTAGGCAGGCAGCTTCAGCGCAGACCACATTTAACAGCGGCTTGAACTTCCCACACAGGGTGTTTTTATGTTCTATTTGTTAAAGTTATTTGTGGCTATTTGGCATTTCTGCGGTAAGGGAAAAAAATGTCTCTCATTCTGAGTAATAACATAGCTATAAGCCCAGTATTACCCATTTTTATAGGTAATCATCAGCTTAGTACACCATCATACAAACCACCATTTGGAGGACAAGGAAGTGAAATATGACTGAAGAATGGTTATTAAGAGACATGATACAAGTTTCAATTTTCTGTTAATAGCCACCAAATCATTGCCCTATCTTTGTTACATCACAGCTTAAATCATATTTAGATCCCTGCATGTGACACTAATTACTACTGACCCCAGTGCTAGCAGAAAATCAAAAATAATGGAGGTCAATGCTTTCCCTGGTTTATTTCCCTTTCATATTCTTCTCTCACTTGAGAATTCACTACATGGAAAAAACTCCAGCAACAGAACAGTGTCTTCAAAGGTATATGTGACTTCTTCCTCAACATTCATCAAAAAGGTATGAGAGATCCCTAGCATGCAGCAGTTAAGTTTTCAACATCAGTTTGCATTTGAAGTATTTTCTTACCTGTGAAGGTGTCCAATAAGGTACTGAAGAGTGTTATAGTTTGGTACAGGCAGTTGTTTCAGAAGATCTTTAATTTTAATGATGATCCTATTCAGTTCAATACAGAGCAACTGTCTTGTCTTTGCTTTGGGGCTAGCTTGTTTAGCATCCAACTCCTCATTAGTGTTCTGACTTTCTTTTGCAAGTCCAATGAACTCATTGTAAAGCCGAAACAAAATCAAGGGCTCTGGAAGCTGAAAAAATATGAAAATTTCAGAGACATACTTAAACCTGAATTTTAACTGTTTCTTTCCTGGTTTTCCTCAACTTTTTCTGGTCTAGCATCTTTTCTTAGATGATGACATTGTTTAATCCTTGTTCATTAGCTTAATCTCCAGTTTTTTCAAACCCAATCCCAGCTAACAAAAAACCCCTCCTTCCTACACCTTTTTCCAGAAATCATTTGCTAACCCTTTCCTACAATAGCTCCAGGACTGAGCATTTATCACAATTTATTGAAATAAGATTTCAAGAAAAATTTTTTTTTTTTTTTTCAAAATCATGGTGATGATCATAGGATTGGAATGCTCATCTCTAAAAGCCAGCATGAGGAAGAGGACAGGACCATGCAGCTAAGGATTATTCCTTTCAGGGTTAACAAGTTTTCAGAGTGACTCACTCTGAAAATAACTGCACTGGGCACCAAATTCCAGCTTCATATTTTTACATACATATTGAAACTTTTAGAAAATTCAATCATGAAGCTTTAAAGCTCTATTTTAAAAGAAAAAGATGGATAATCCCTCCATAATGAACACATCATGACCACTATAAGTGTTTAATGAAATTTTTGTTAGCAAGTATTAACAGCAATATATCAGCATCTATCTGCATGAAGAGGCAAGAACATGAGAATCTTTTAAACTCCACATAAGACAGGCAAATTCACTAATCAGAACGGTTTTAGAAATTAAACTCAACTATGAGTAGAGAAACAAAAGCTTGTTATGCATATGGTACTAAAAAAAGCCACAATACATACTGTAATTCCAGCAGTTTTCCCAGCCCTTGTCACAGGCTCCATGTGTAAATAAAGAAGCCACTGCAGTTATACAAGGCACATGTTTAATCTGCTGCTGTAAGATTGCTGTAAAGGGGTGGTTGTTTTGAACTGCTCTGAAGAAGTATACTACAGCACTTTGGTTTTCCATCTGACCTTTCAGTTCCATACCTGGCGGAGATACAGCTTGAGAACATTGCTGATATCATGTGCATAGAGTTCTGAGAGCTCAACCAAATCCTTTCCATTTTCAAAAGCTTGACAAAGCTTTTCAACTCTTGATTTGGCTCCATTCACACGATAGATGCCCTAAAATTAAAACACCGGCCCAGCTCAATTTCAATTTGAATGGAAGTTGTAAAACACAGATGATACTGACAGCATTAAATCTTATGAGAATTTTTTTTTTTTAAGATTGCGTCAAACTTAACCATGAACAAACTTGAGCATACCTTGACATTCAGTGCTCTGCTTTCAATTTCTGACGTACACTTTTTGATGATGAAAGGTATGCCATCAGGAACATTTTTAGCAGCTTGGGCAAATTCCACTCCAAATAAGTGAAGCCTTCCATGAAGTTTTTTGTGCCCGCATTGAATAGCTAAAGTCTCTAAACATTTTTTATGGCATGCAAGTGAACACTACAGGGGAAGAAAGCAAAAAAGCAGCTTGATACAATCTGACACCATAAGAAATATTTCTGTCACCCCATATGTGAGCAAAACAAAAACTTTGTTAGAATGGTGTGCCTCTGCTTTAAGTTCATGGTGGTTATACGAGCCACAAACTCCAGTTTTTACATAGAAACATAATTCAAGTTTCCAAACCTCCCAACTTGACCTAAACCCCAAGCAGCAAGTAAAACTGATTTTCAACTTACCTCCTCACATTCAGCTCCGTGAAATACCACTAAGCCATCACATTCTCTGCATTTAGATGGAGCTCTCAGCTTCCGTAGTTTGTGTGTTTGTGCTGCTTTGGACATATTAGCATTTCTAAAAGGTCCTGGAGAATTTGCAGTTTCAGATGTGAGATCATTTAAACCTGAAGAGAATTTCCCTGTTATAGTCATTTTAATATCTACTACTGGCATGGTAGCTACTCTGATATTTTAGAAGTGTGCTGCAGAACACAAGTCTGTAAGTAATGGCAACTATCAAAGAAAGTAATCAAAAACACTGCAATCACAAGGAGGCAAAACTATGTTGCAGTTCACATAACAGAGACATTAACTATCAAACAATCTTGTGTAACAGCAGAATCAAACAATCATTTTTGCCTTTTTAAGTATTCAATTTTCTCCTGTATTGTGGCAATGTGAAAATATTAGGACATTTAATTCCAACTGCCCTGCATCTCAGGCAACAATTCATGGAAGTTTAATCTTATACATTTCAAAATCCTGTGCTAGAGGATGAAAGATGGCTTGTTTTGGCCTGTAATGTTTCTGAAAAACTTAAAAAAGAATATTTTGCAGCAAGGAAGAATTAACACACACACATGGCAGGAGCCACATAAAATGTAATAAAAAAAAAAAAAATCACTGATTCTGAGTTTCCTGTAACAACATCAAAATATTTTTTCAAAAGATTCTAAAACTAAAAAGAATATCAACTGGTCCTTTTTGTGTCCAAATTTTTTCAGGCAACTTACTTAAAATGCTATCAACAACTCCATGAACCAAACTCTTTTGTTTTACAGATAATTTAAAATTAGCATTCAGTTAATTGCCCAGAAAGCTTCTTAAATGCTCAAGCATTGATTAAACAATACCACTCCAAGTGAAAGCTTGCATTCATTAACACATGGCCATGTTTCCAGTCTAGATCTGAATTAATACTGTTTACCACAGGTTCATTCCTAGAAAGCAAAGTATACATTTAGGAAATAAGGACTAAGTAAAGAATTTCCTAAGGGCTTTACTGAGCAAGTGCCACAAATATTCTAAAATTAGTTTCTATGTACTGTAGACATACCATAGAATTATTCCTGATAATCCAGTTACTCAGGTTTCAATGCCTGTGACAACATTGTCGTTACACAGTCAAAATTAATTTGAAAATCAGAAATGGCCTGGTCAAATCTGGGACAGACATTACTGAACTAGTTTATCTTAGCTGAAAAGCTGAAAATTTTAGTTATTACCCTAAACATTTGGATCCACTTTTTCCCAATTTGCCACTCATCAACTCTATGGATTTGTGCATTTCGCATTAAAGTTTAGAAGTGATTTTACATAACTCAGTGCCATGGAGCTAAATTTAAATGCAAATGTCTGGAGGGAATGGTTAGTGGATCATTTGCTTTACCTCAAGAGGGTGAAGACACTAGAAATGCTCTATGGTTGCCCATACAGTAACCTAAACGTATAAAGACAATTCTGCACCACTTCATTAAAATGCCTTGGACATTATTTTTCATTTCTCAACCTCAAATGGATGCATATGGTATTGAAAAACAATGCTGTTGGCAATCACACCTTGTTAAAGCACTTAAGAATATTAAAAAGAAGAGCCACACACTGTAACAAAAAGCATCTTCTGGGGACTTCAGGTACAGAAACAACATTACCACAGTCTGAAGGAGATGGTGGCTCTCTTTCATCAAGATCATCCGCAGAAGACATAGTCCCAGTAGAAGGTGTTCGGGGAAGTCTTCTTTTAAAATCCCCTAGCAGATGAGAAACATTTTCAGGAAGCTGTAAGTATCAGTCCCACCCAACTGTTCATTTTTCATTACATGCTCTGCTCAATACTTGCTTATTTAACAATGATGTGTCCACTAATGTGAAAGAGTGCAGGGAAAAGACTTGAGAGGATATAGCAGTGAGGGCAGCTGTACCTGGGCTGGCAGATGGGGAATCCATGGATCGGGACTCACTGCTCCCCCCGGCGCTTTCAGAGTCGCTGCACATTCCTCCACTCTGGTTGCCAACTGACCATGATCTGAAGGGTGGTGGCCCTCGCACTGCTTTTGAAAAGAAAGTCTGCTAATTCCAAATGTCAAAGACAAAATTTACTTTTTTTTTTTTTTAACTGAAAACTAACTATGAGAATATTCAAAATAGGAAAATTTGCACAGGTTACATGAACATGCAATATACTGAAAAAACCCCAAGGCAAATATTCCTGTAAAAGCTTCAGGAGCTAAGAAAATTAATTTCAGAAACTTTACAATTGTGCTTTTACAGAAGACCTGCAATCAACACTGAATTTACAAAACCAATGGATTTTCAACTGCTACAGTTAATTAAAAGAGTTTAGTCCACTGAGTTTGACAATACTTGCTGTTTGAATTGTATCTCACCTTTCTTGTTAGAAAAATCTAGGATCAGGCAGTTTTCCATTTGCTGTTATTATGCTCAAGTACATAATGTTTGACAGACTTTAAACTTTGTAATACATTTTTAACCCTTCAGTGTTAACATTTCTCACCGACACACCAGTTTTTTAGTTTTATTATTTTTTAAAATTTATTTATTTAACTGAGCTCCAAAAGAAATATAGAAGAACTACCTTGAATGTCTGTGCTGCTGGAAGATCTCTTCTCTCTAACCTTTTGTGAACGATGGTAAACTGGGCTTCCCACATCATCTAATGTCTGAGCAGGAAAATCTCCTGAACACTGAGATAAGTTACCATGGGATGTATGGACACTGTTTGTTGATTGCTTATTAAAAACCCTTCAAAAAGAAAAAAGTAATTTGAAGAATGAGTAAGACAGAATTTAATAAAAAGTAATGTATTTTTTTAATCCCTGGGTACTAAAAAAACCCTACATTTAATTACTATTCATGAACATACATTTTTGACATGTCATTCTCATAATTAAATTTAATTCCAAAATTAAAAAATAAAAAATATTAAAAGAAGAGTGGCCATTTATTTTCAATTAAGTATGAGAGATTTCCCAGTGTTTTCTCTCCACCCAGAGAGAATCAGCTTTACCACATGTCTTCATGTATTATAAACATTATCTTGCAGACTTTGAAAAAAACAGCGTATCTGTTCATCTGAAGGTAAGAATAATCAGAGGCCATTGTACTCTATGATAATGGTTTCCCCTCCAAAGGATTCTCTGACCAGCCATCAAGACCATCCACCAATAAACACATAGGTGTTCACATACTGTGCTTTTTAAATGCACAGAAAATGTGTTGAAGCTGCCAGAGTGTCAATCCATTTTGAAAATCCACTCTCACTGTAAGAACAGAATAATGTTAAAAGTAATTAATGTAAAATGCTGAAGCACCCTGGGGACAAAATGGCCTACTGGCCAAGTTTAGCAGTCAGGAAGCTGCTCCTTAATCAGTTCTACCCTATCAAGTTTAAGGGAAACAGAGACTGAAAAACATTCAAATTTGCATTTGTTCAAGGAACAGTCCCTTAAATTAATGCAGACTCAAACCATAAAAATGATCAAGTACATGAAGAATCACAAAGCCATGGCAAAGAAAATAAAAGGTGGGGAGAGAGAAGGAGAAAAAACAAGCTTCTATAAATGTCAAGCAGTAAATAGCTGCGAGAACACACAAAGTGTTGGAAATTTCATGCTCATCAGTTTCTCAGGGAGCTACACAGTTAAATCCCCCGAAGTCAAAGTTTATGAGTATAGCCTAAATCAGTCTTAAAAGGCAGGAAATTTACAGACAAGAATTAAGAATCTCAGCTTTAACTTTGAATTTCCTGTCTTTTGTTGGTAGAAGTCTGACTCAAGCATTCGGTTTTTTGTATTTAGTTTCCTTTTGAAAAACGATGACGATGCTTTCCTGTAGAACTGTGAAACACACAGATTGAAATGGATCTTCTGGTGCTTTAGTGCCAAGATGACTATTTTACAACAAATTAAAGGTGGAAAAGCGTTTGGCATGCTGACACAAAGACCTGTCTTAGTCTTGAAGTCTTTACTTCTACATTAGCTGGATCTTTCATAGTGTAACAATAAAAACTTCTATTTCACACAGGTTGGAAGAAAAATAATTAAGTTATAACATGTCCCTACAAATGGACTCTGAGCTTTTTTTAGGCACATAGCATGAGCTGGAAATTGAGAAACGCTTCCTGCCAAAAAGTTGCCAAATGTAAACAGTATGAAAGAAGCTACTGTATGTAGCAGCAAGGCCTGTAGAAGAGGAAAGGAAAGCTACCTCTTCAGATTTTCTAAACTAATTATCAAGTACTACTGCCACACAACACTATTAAGTCCAAAATTTACATTTTTCATATTAACTGGTATCTACATTAAAATAGTAACAAGTCAAGTCTTGCACAACAATTGTCAATGTTTTAGCAAGTATTATTGCATGAAATGACATTCTGCCTTAGAATTCAGAGGCAGATTTTAATGTCAACATTATATATAATCTACCATCTAAAAGATGAGACAATGAGAATAGTAAAGCATGGTAAAACACCAGGATTCCTTCAGTTCCTCCAAAAATACTATTTAATTGTTAAATCCGTGTGCCCAAGTGTTGCATTCTAAACCAAACAGTTGCCACTTACCCATCAACCTGGGAACTCTGGGTTTCAAAACAACCTGATTCAACAGGAACACCATCCTTTGGTAAACTTTTCACAAACTCTGAATACTGCTGACCAGGGTCATAGAGTTTAGCACTCTCACAGAGGGACTGGCAGTTAACTGGCAGAGATACAACCTGAGCATGCTGCAGCTGGAACAGGTTAACTGTTGCCTGTTGGGAGAAAAAGATTTTCATTTTTTGTAGATAATTTACTAAATATTTCACTTACACTTTGTTCAACCCAAATTAATACCCTAACAGAAGATTATTTGAACACTAAGACTAGAAAACTTCTAGAAAATAGTAACATGTTACTTTTTACAGTTGACTTTCATGAGACTTGCACAAGATTTATCTGTAACAGAGATATGAGTATTTCTCTCCTCTCTGGGCTATTGAATCCTCCCACTTGCAGAGGCAATTCCAATTGTTTCTCACTTTGGGTTGATCAAGATAAACAGCAAGGGCTTTTGCTATCAAAAAGGCTTTTTTCATGTTCTGGAGTGAATATTAGTCATCACTACAATGATGAAGTCGTTGGAATTCCAAACCCAGGTGAGCTCCATATTGTCTTGAGACAATATGAAATGGACAAAACTCTGTCCCAGCAGACAGATTAACTGAACGCTTTCTTCATTAAACTACCTAACACTTGCAAAAGATTTTATCACATTCCAGAAACCAGAAAAGGGGGACACTGCATAACTGCTTTGTCAGCTTTTGGGCTGCAAAGTAGTCTGCAACTCAAATATACTTGAACTAACAAGTTCTAACTAACTATGGGTTGGTTTTAGGGTTGCTTCTGGAGCAGGGTTAAGTCGGATGTTTTATTTTTCCTCCCCGCCCCAGCATTAAATTTTCACTGTCTCATCTAAACAAACCAACAAAAAAACAAATAAAAAACCCCAAACATCTCTTGGCATAATGAGTTCTTACATTCTTCACGCTTTTCTTTAAAACTGTGCATGTCATATGCAGTTCTGACCATCACTTCCTTACTACACCAATAAATTAGTATACATTCTACTAGACACAATGGATCCTGCAGTAACTGAGACTTCCATCAAGGCTGAAGTGTGTTAATATCCATCCTGGGCTTGATCCAAACGTCTCTGCTAATGCACTAATCAAAGCAAAGAAAGCTGTACTCTTAAGCAACAGGGGAACACTACTGCCATCAAAATTTTGAGAAGACATTTTATAAGGATTGTGTAGTCAGGGTGCTTGCAAGGCAACAGCTCATGAAACACCCAGAAATATCCAATATTCCCTCACATATTTTTTTTAAACTCCTACCAGAAAGAGAACACAAATAGGTTAAAGGTCTTCCTTCTTTTTCTGTTGGCTGGACATATGTCCTTTGAAAGCTTTTTATTTACAATGGGGCTTATGGGGCCTTCTCTTAGTTTTAACAATATATAAATATCTGCGCAAAATGCATTTTAAAAACCATGCTTACAGCTTTAAGAGTAAGATCACACTGGTAAATAAGCTCCCGAAGCTGTGTTAAAACATCACTTTTAAAGCTTTCCAAATAGTTTCTTTTTTCTTCAACCTCTGCCATGCTTGCTTTATAGTGTTCATTGGCTTCTTCGGCCTAAAGAAAACACAAGTATAAAGAGTTGGTGGACTATAGACCTTGATACTAGAAGCAAGAAAAAAACTGCACTCAATATGCTGTATTTGAAATTCCCTTTTAAGATAAAAGCCCAAAGGAGCATAGCATGATTAAAATTAAAAATGTGAATTCAACTTACTCAAATACCCTCCTTGGGAAAGCATGAATAAAACCAGTACAGATTTAACTTTAAAAACAAGGAACAAAACCTCTCTACCTTTTGAAGAGCTTCCTCTTCTAGCCTTCGTTTTTTTTCCAGTTGCTTGCTGAAATCTTTCACAAAGCTTCCACTTGAGCTAAGATGTTCCTCCTCAGCACGAGCAGTACAGGATTTTGCCTTTTCATACTCATCTTGACGCTGCGTATACAGCAACTTGGCTTTTCTGAGAGCAGCTTCCAGCTCTTGCTGCAGAATGCAGCAAAAGAAAAAGCAGAAGAATTAACAACACTATTTTTTCAGTTATTTAATGTGACATTTAAAGAGACTTATGCACAGGTCTGTATGCTGCAGTACCAAGTACATAGTTATTGAAAGATAACCTCTAACAAATGCCAATTTGCCATGAAATGGACAGTTACATCTATTTTCACTAATCCCTAGAGACTATGTGTGAATGTAAGTGCATATCGGGCTAGTATGAAAGTTTCATCCTTTTGAATGAATTCTAGACTGAACCATTAGATATGAAAGAATTACCAACCATTTTTTTCTGTTCTCGCTGCCAAAGTTCCTTGATATCTTTCCTTTGTCTATCCAACTCATTTCTCCTTCCAAGAAGTGGCTAGATAGGAAATATTAATGGAATACATTAAAGGTATATAGGCTGGAAATTTGTTCTTTTAAATATTATATAAAATTATACATACTTTTGTATTTTTCTTTAAGCATACCTGCACAAATTTGTTAGACTGGAGAGCAGCAGATGTTTGTTGCCAAAGTTGACTGTTCTCGATATCATTTTGAAAAGCATTAATGAATATTGACTGGAATGGCATATAATCCTAAAATTACACAAAACATATTGATTCTCTAGGTAAGACAGAGGTGTTATGACATTCTAAATGTCTGTATAACTGAACTAGATTTTAAATTAAATTTAGCAAATTATTTACTAAAATAGGTATGAATGTCAGGTATGAATGTAGAAAATTACTAGTTTCTCATCTGTGATTCACTTTACTAAGAAAAAAGTCTACAAGTCCAAATCACAAAGCATACAAGATGTAAGTCAGAAAAAAGAATATTGTGGATCTGCATATTCAACAAAAATAATATTATATATACAAATTTCTGTAACAAATGGAAAGATGTAAAATTAAGATCTTTTAACCACTGCTTTATTGTATAAATCAATTCTGTATCAGTCTAAAAATCCATTCCTCAACATAAGAGGCGCAAGTCATCCAATAAAGATTTAAGACTAAGATAAAGCCGCTAAGGTATACTCACCTGGTGTCCAACAACAGCCTTAGCAGTTTCAGCCATTTTTGCTAAGTTTTTAGCACATTCCACTTCTGTTAAAAAAATTTCACAGTTACTCTTTACATTCTAACACAACAACAGTTGTAACACATGCTAAATGTTTTTTAGAATCTTCTTTTAACAAACAGACTACACAGGGGACCACCTTCACTGTGTAACAGGCCTTTAATTAAAGGAAATGCACGATAGCTCTGTCCACTTCAGCGGAACAGCTACTAATTTAGAAATCACATTATTGACAGTCTGCAGCACAGAGGCCTGACAACAGATTTAATTTCATCATGACAAAGCTGATTAAATGCCAGAAAGAGCCACTCACCCAAGCTAAGCTTTTTTTCTACCCATGCGACTACATCCTTGGTATATTTTGACCATGCTTTAGCATAGGACAGAGCCGACTCAATTCCACTGTCATTTCTTAGGAGCATGCTATCAACCTCCTCTGCTCGAAGATGTCCTGCAAATAAAGCATCCAACACAAAGAAGTGATTTTCAGACATGACCACACACTGAGAGCAAAGCCAGTATTAGCCAACTGTGAATGCTTAAGCAGCTCTGATCTTGAGTTGGTCTTTAATGCCTGTTGACTCTAAACAGGACTGACAGAGGTTTTAGAACAAATTAAATGGTCATAGTATTTTATCTGGAGTAGTCATATGGTCAGCACAACTTTCTTCAAGAAAGTGACCCAACAAAACACCAATTGTATGACGACAGCACAGAAGGTGCCTCAGGCCTTAGTTCTCCCCCATCCCCAAGAAAGGCAAGCTGGGTTGGTTACTTACTAAAGAATGAAACCTTTGCAGTAACAATTTTTTTTCCCATGGTGAAGTTGTAAAGGCAGCATAGGTGTAAAAAAGTGACGAAACAACTTAGAACATTTTTAGAAGAAAAAACCCCATAGATTACAAAATGGTGTTTATCAATGTTAAATGAATGACCTACCTTGAATATCATCCCTTTCTTGCAGTGAACCCCCAGACTCAACAGAAAGATTCTCAAAAGACTGGTGTACAAGAAATAAAACACTGAGTTAGCAAAGAAAATCTCTCACTGGAACTGAAAGCTAACTACATAAATGGCATTATCTGCCTCTCTATTTTTTTGCACAGAGAACAGATAAAGCAAACTGCACCATCATTCCCTCTTGTCTAAGGCACAACATCTTTTAAACTCTCACTGCTGTCAAATGAGAAAAAATAAGTAGCTAGGAATCATTATATACCTTAACATCAACAATCTTGAAAGTCTGTGATGAAAGAGTTAAGTATCAACCAGATTTGTTAAACAATTAAGTGAGCTTCAGCTTTTCTTAAATCCCTACCTATCTTTTAGAAACCTTTTCACACAGACCTAATGCCAGATACATAAAACAGACACCATTCTACAAGCCATTACAATCCTGTATTTCTTCCTCAAGGGAATAAGATTTTTTGTAAATTACTTGCAGGTGCTGCACTGTAGGCACAACAGCTGACTAGTAACACTTGCTAATGAAGCCCTGACAATCAGTACAACCTAACAGAATGTAATCCAATAATAAAAGGAATTTAGCACATCATGTCATCCCTACCTCATCCTCACTGCATTTTGCTCCCCCTTTAATTGTGCAAGTTGGATTATTTGTAAGACTTTGCTGTAGACCTGACTGCTCAACAAATTTAAATGAACAGAAAGTTTACTTTGTAACTTAAAAGCCAAACCAAAACAGACATCCAAGCCCTAATAATTTTATATGGATAAACTACTTTTGAAAACTTTGAAGCACAAAGCAGACAGAAAACAAAGGCTAAGAAATAGCTGCAAAGTGCCCTTAAGCTTTGCAAGAACAGCTTGTTTCCATTTAGACTTGGGTGCTGGTTTATTTTCTGACATTCTAAAACGGAGCACAGTTATCAATGATAAAAGTAGTTTTGGTTTGTTGGGGTTTTTTAATGTAAATAAAACCAATCATAAATCACACAAAAATGTCTCAAGAATCTTTGTTTACTTCACAGCAAAAGCAGCTTTTCCACAGATCAAAACATGCAAAGAATTAATCATCAATGACATCAAACAGAATCAAACTACAGCCTAAAGACCTGTTTCATTCCTAAGAAAATGAAACACTATTACAGTAGCTGTCTAGTACAAGAGTTTCAACAAAATGGGAGGCCTTTTCCAGAACAGATGGCAAATCTATCCGAAGCTGTCCCCAGCTAAATTGGTAGAAACCACTAAAATCTGAATTTAGCAATGGATCAATATTTGGTTGCAGAAAAAGCTTGAACATTCCCAGATTTAGTTCAGATTTTATATAAAATATTACTCTCTTTAAGTAGATCTAAAAGTTGTTAGGGGAGAAAAAACAGTAATTAGAAAACCTCTGTACTTTATATTAACTTGATGGACTTGTACGTTCTGGTCCTAAATCACTGCAGTCCTGAAAACTGTTCACTCCTTTCCAGTAAACCAGGCACACTAGTTAAGGCAGCTAATCAAAGGTCACTCATTCTTTCAACATTCACCTACTGCAAATATGTAATACCAAATTTTAGAAGCAATCATGAACAAATGCTTTTATCTATGTCCTACAATTTATTACCCGAACCTGATCCATACAGCTTGCCCCGCTCAAGCAACCCAATGACTCATCCCAGTAGTCCTAGCAAAAATTAAAAGCCTGACTGTCATTTCCAACTTCAACTAGTCTCTTCTGCCTTTTTTTCCCTCATTATACAAGACTCTCACCCCAACACAAACAAATCTCTTCATACATTTTGAAAATTTTATCCTTCTTCTTTATTATACCCTCAGATCTGCACAGGATCAAATAGCATTCAAATAGCCTGCTGAGTAATGAAAGGTCAGACATGTCTGTCTGGTCTCTTCCAGTATATTTTAAAGTGCTTTTGTTTTTAATTAAAAAATATCTTTGCTTCCACCTTGTACATCTGGTTGAACTACAAGAACTAAAATGAGAACAATTACATTTGCTAAGAGGGGGTATAGATATCATTTAACTTAAGCTTCCAAGTGGAATGCCTTAAGTAAAGAATGTAGACTCCCCTGCAGTCAAGAGAAGCAAGATCAGTGCTGCCCACCCCCCTCCTTGGAGCCATCCTCATCAGCTTAATTAGGGAGGTCCCTAACCAAAGAGGCAATTAAAATATTTCTCCTTACTCAACCCTCACAGTATTTACATGTTAAATTCTAACAAAATGTTATGCTCTGTTTAAAATACAGCTAGCTGCTATGATCACTGAACACACACAACTACAGTAAAAGTCACACAGCTATTAAATATTTTGCATTTAACTCCTCTTAACACTCAAATCCTAGTTGGCCTCTAAATTTCTCTCTGAATTGTAAATCAAAGTTAAATGATTCACTTGTTGAATGTCTATTTATTTGCCTAAATGAAAATGCACTTGAGACAGATTTCTAAGAAACTGAACTATGTCACCCTACCTGCTCCAAAATTTGGAATTGTTCACCTTCACATTAGGAAAAGCATGAGATACTACAAAAGCAAGGTTTTAAATATAAGCTGGTGATTTCTGAAGCACCTAGAACGGAATTCCTTCTTCATTTCACTATATTCAGATTTCCCTTGGCCTTCCCCTCACCCCCATGTTCAAAAGAGTGATCTTTTAGACAATCAGTCATTCACTTCATAATACAATATGTAAGACCATCTCTTTCTGCAAGCATCTACTTTTGCAATGCAAAACCATTTCAAGATTAAAATGTTGGCAAATTCAGCACCTTCCTTCTATTGGGGAACCAATTAGACAAATGAGTACTTTGTCAAATAATCTCATTTAATTTGCATGACATGCTGGGTTCTATGCTATTTTATTTCATACTTTTTATCAGTGACCTAAATTGAAGTTTGCTGGAACCAGTTTTCTGAGTAGCCTACTTTTCCTCCATATTGTTTATGAAGATAAGTTTTGTAGCAGCTACATAAGTACAGTCTGTGTGGTAACACACATGGGAGAAAGATGGATTATCAAACATAGTGAAAGTCTGAAAAGACAACTCAGCTGTAGCTGCTGCATGGCTTGTCTGTGTGAAGAAATGCTGTCTTAAGTATGTTTCAACAAAGCCTTTAAAAATGCACAATCTAACATTTTTAACATTGCTACAACTTAGCTTGTAATACACACTAATTATCAATTGTGTCTTCCTTGCAGGTACCTCTTAAATTTATTTGATTTACCTGAAACCTCTGCTTCTCAATACATAAAAATTCAGAACAGAATTTGGTACTGAGCATTTTTCAATCATACCTTCAGAGTGTTTAAAGGGAAGTTTAAAATGTTAGTATTTCATTTTGACTACCTCTAAGTTGACAGTTCTTTTAGTGAATTGTTGCTGAAACAGTTACAGCACAAAGTGGGCTTGGAATGAAGAAAAGGTCATTTTGTCATGAATACGAGTCTTTAAAAGCCAAAATGAAGTCATTAACCCTTTGGTTTTCAGGTTTAACAGGTAATGCTCTAACTATTCCAGCAAGCAATCATTCAAGTATCTTACTTTTCCCCATTTATTTTCACTTAACCAATTTAAAAATCTCAAAAACAATGACAGCAGGTAGTTCTTTCAAGCCATCACTATCATTTAGAATACATTCAAGTATTTGAAACCTTGAATACACCTTTTTCCTGGGCTGAATCTTGTTTTAAAACTCAGATGACTCCAAGTGTCCCAGCCCCTTGATGCAGAGTTTCAGTGGAACTGAAGTCTCTTTAAAAAACATCATTTTACACTCCAAGAGAACGTGTTTAGCCTACCCGACTTCTCCGAGATACAGGAAGTCCCAATGACGAGCCATTGTCTACATCTCCCATAAGGAAGTCTGAAACACTGCCAGAAAAAGAAAGAATTGTGTTACTTCATTACTTTACTTCACCAAGCAATTCTGTATCACTGAATTAAAAAACTCAGATAGTGTCACTAAGTCCTTTAAAAGTTCTGCAAACCATTTTTAGTAGTCATCCTATATTCTCTGCAATTTCTTTGCTACCCTAGATTTCCTTACTAAGGAAAACTGACAAAAACCCAAAACAGTAAAATTGTTCCAGATGTAGCTAATTTAAATTACTTTATCAGAAAACAGCTGTCCAAATGAAAACTAAAGCTTTTGTTATTGTTGTGTCTTAATTTGATTCACCTTCATTGAGTTCTTTAAAAACTCCTTCTGGATTCCAACTTACACGTTTCCAAAGGTGAATGCCAATGTTTCAATTGAAGAAAATATTTCAGTGAAGAGTTCTCTCTTGTTTTCCTCATTAACTTCTTTGAAGTTCACCGCTTTACAAAAAAAAAAAAAAGTTTATAAAACAAGAGGTGGGGTCAATTATGCAACTTTACCAGGCCCAGAGACAAATTTTATACACAAAGCGTCCTATAGAACCTGCAATATTATGCTTTTCTGAGTGACTGAAAAAATACAGTTTTAAAGAAGATTAGTAAGAAAGTAAACACTAAAGGAAAAAAATTAACACAATCCAGATGCTTCCCACAACGAAATCAGATTACTCTTGCACTTCCTGTACCTTCCCACTTAAAGGAGAAGCTTTGTGTGGAATAGTTGGTATGGACAACAAAAACAGTCATTTACCAGCTAGAGTCAAACCACACAGCAGCAGCAGCACCACCACAAAGCAGCTCACAAATGCAGTCAGATACTGGAAAAGCTGTTTCTTTTCTGAGTAGAAATTTCAGAATTCCAAACAGCAACAGTAGTTTGTGGGGGTGCCTTCTCAACTGAATGCAATCCAGAACACAGCATTTCTGGCTTGAGTATGGACAAGCAGAAAGCTATCCAAAGGTGTTGTCCACCGCAAAACCCTTCAATTATTGGCTCCATAGTCTGGCAAAAGCCCCTCAGCTTTTCCTGTTAAAACTGGGGAAGAAACTCAGCATAACTACTGATGGTCCCAAATAGAAAGAAAAGTGTTGCTGGACAAACTAGACGGTCTGAAGTGGTGATCAAGTACTTAACCACTCAACACAGCCTTTAGCACACTTCCATGACAAGTTGGAATAATGAGACAAGAAGAATGATTCATCCAGAGTTTCTATTAACAACTACTAAACAAGAAGAGGGAGGGAGAAAGGACAAGACAAAAAAGCACGACCATTTTTGTCTGTTTCCAGCTTAACTCGTTAATCAATGGTGACTGGGAGATTTTTTGGTAGAAAAGCTGCATATATTCCTTTGAACCGAATCTTTATCCTCTGGAGGGAAATTTTCCCAGAGTTACATTGTGAGAAATGACAACTTCATATTACTATTTGTATTTTTAAAGTTTACTTTTTTTAAGTTTATTTTTTTAAGCAATGCAATATTCTTAATTCTCTGGATGTGTAAGTCACACATGCTCACACCTGTTTCAGAGATAGTGCAATGACACACGTACAGGTACTCAACCACATAACTTTTTGCAAAATCTAACAAGGTTAATTTGTCTTCCTTATATTTCAAGTACAAATAGAATACAATGACTTATAGAAGTAGCAAAAATAAAATAACATTCAAAAGTTGCCCATTCTATACAAATTTTCTCAGCAAATTAATAGGCTCTAATCTTAAAAAGTATTCAAACTTCCTGCCAGGTGCCTAAATACTAATGGGTAACAAAGAAAGTACAGTAATCTGCTCCCCCATTAGACTTCCTTTGTGAAAGGAAAAGTTTTTAACCAGTAAAATAACATAGTTAAATCCATTCCTTTTTACACAGTATGTCAATAGACTTGATCAACATTTTAGAACAACTATTTCTATACAAAGCCATTACAGAAAATACATATTCTTCTCATGGGCTATTTTTGCAATTACTTGCCGATACAAAACAATGTTGTAATAAGCCTACAGCAAAAAACTATTATTGCATATTACAATAACATTACCAGTCTCTGTTGACACAGTTCACTATTAAATTACAACTTCTCCTACCTCTTCATTCGGCTACACTTTGTAATTGCACAAAGAAATGCCTCTGGCACCTTTGTTTGAAATGAGATTTGATAAAACCCCACAGATTTTTTTTTTTTTAATAACTTTGTAATAGCAGGGATTTCATTTTTTTTTTTAAATCAGTTTAGTTAAAAACCTCGACTTTCCAGAAATAATGCTGTGTATAAGTCTAAACTTTGCATTCCAAATCATTAAGCAACAACAGTCACAATGAGACCTATTGATTACCAGCCCCTAATGACTGGAAAAATCATTTAAGAGCCAGCATGAAATGCAAACTGCTTCAAAATTAGAAGGAACTAGCAAAAATTGTCTATGCATTCAAAGCACTTACCACAGAAACATTCGTATATCCACTAGCCCAAGTGTCTTCGGAGAGAAAGCACTTCTTTCACTTACTTAACAAGACATTAATACAGAGAGCCTTTCCCTAAAGAAATGTCGTCTGTTTCACTCTGCCTTCCTGTTCCAGGAAGAGTTTTGTCAAGCTTTACACTTTATACGCCAGAGAAATCCTTTCTTTTCAGGATCCATCACAAAAGGAATAACAAATCTCAAATTTTTCAGATTTACTTCTTTTCACTTCTCCCAAAACAGGTTAGTCTAATCTCTTAGTAATTCAGTAGAATACCACCAGCTTTTTTCTAGCTTACCACCACTGGAATGCTGATGTACTTAACGTCAACTTTAAACCACGCACTCTCTTTCCCCAGGACATCCTGACTGCACACAATAGCTACTGACAACAATGAACTATAGTAATCTTGCCATGTCTGGAAATGACAGCTATCTATCTATAGTTCTACAGATTTCAAAGCAAGTATACAACTACACAACTCTTTTAAGCAAGATTCCAGATGACACATAATGAACTTCAAAAAATCATATGACAGTGATACATTAAAATCCAAATCCAGTACCAGAAATGCAAGCCTAACTTGCAGTGGATCTCTATTTCCAAAGCTATCTTCAAACTGAGGTGGGTTTGGCAGCGTCATCAAAATGCTGCAGTACGCTGCAGTTTCAGCTCCTGGGTCATGCCGTCAAAACTTTTTTGAATCAAGCACAGACCAGGCTGGGGAACCCAAAACAGCCATGAAGGTTTTGGAAGTGAGAATCCCAGAAGCTGAAGCATTGCCTGAGGACATTTGAGCAATGCTTCTAAAATGAAGAGAAGGCTGACAGCTGTCAAGACCGAAGGGCAGCCCGGGCCTCTAACAGGTGATGGATAGTTCCCAGCGAACTTGCGCACAGCCGTGCTGGAGCCTGCACAATTCGCTCGCTGCCTCAAGCCTGCTGCCCGTACACGTGTGCAGCACTGACAGCAGCAAAGCTGCCTTGCCAGCTGTCTGCAGAGCCTGGACAAGCTCGCAGAACTTGCTCTTTGCAGGTCAGTTTTCTCATACATTATAGATATAGATGGTAACATCACCACCTATTTTTTTAGACAGGAATACATCCTCAATCCATGCTTTACTAGCTGACTTATAAGAAGCAAGTCACCAGCTGACTTCTTGAAACTGAGTACCTTTGCAACCAATTTTATCTTCAAACTCACAAAAATGCTTTCAAAATTCTTTCAGAAGTATTTCAAAAACAAAACAATCACCCAAGCAAACAAAAAACCCAACAAAGACCAAAAGACCACTCCCTCTCTGAAAACAAAGACTTGCAATACTTCTTGTTATTACCTCTCTTCAAAAACATGTAAAATAAATGGGGAGAGGAACATAAGTAAAGAATAATAGTACGGAGATTGGAAAGAGGCAGAAGAATATTCTTGTATCCTAGAGAAGACCAACAAGGTTGTCCAAGCCCCACTGTTCTACTTTTAGTTCTTAGTGCCGTAATTTCACCAGCCTGTACTTACTACCAGGTTGGGCAGCCTCCTCAACTTGAGCCGGATGCCAACAAAATAATTTCAAGGGACTATTTCCTACTCCTTCCATAACAAATTTTGCTCTGAATGTACCTCACAGATACAACAACAAAACTGAAATTACTTCATCTTGTTTGAGGTATTTCTTTTTGATGCAGAAGTACTACAAAAAAACCCTATGCCTAAATAGGAAACTTCTACAAGAAAAGTGTAATTTTCAGCTTTACCAGGAATCAGTGTTCATGCTAGTGATTAAGCCAAAGGGTGCAATTAAGAGCAAAAGAGCAGAGACTTGAATTCAGCATGGGATCAGGAGAACCATGTACTCTGGGGCCATCAACTATTTAAAGGCACTGAGTGGAAAAATAACAACTATGAATATGATGCTGGGCCAGAATGGGAAGTGACTTACAGAAACAGGAGTCTAAACAGGTTCGCTTCAGTAAGTCTCACTTCTTCAGGTCAAGTGAGGTGTCATTTAAAAAACATTTTTCATGAAGCACTCAAGTAGGCATGTGTAAGTAGTAGAGTCCAAAGAGGCCCAGTGAAAGATGTCATGTCCAAGATATAACCAGAGACATCCAATGTGTCATGTCCACTATTCTCCCCACCATTTTCCCTCAACCTCAGACCAAAATACCAGTGTGACAAGTCTGTACTGCCAAGTATGATTCTCTGTAGCAAGATTCAGATAACATGTTACAGCTAGTTTTTCCTTCAATCTGTCTAAAAGGAAAAGCACTGAACATCCAAAGCAGAACCAGAGGCACATTTGTATCATTCCCTTTGAAGGTCCTGAAAAACGTCTGAGAAGCTTGAAAGAGGGTCACAAGGATTCTAATTTTTCTTAGCCTTTGAAATATTCACACTTGCAGTAATCTAAAGGGAAGCAGTCTATCTGCACTGGACATAAATGTTAAAGCATGGTGCAACTTGTCATAGTTACGAGAACACAAGACGCTAAGACTTCACGAGTCACTGAGTTTCCAAAGTTATCGTAACTGATATAACAAAGAGCAAAAGGCATTTGTTTGTGATAATAGCAGTATGGCCCTATATGAAGTTCCAAAGAAAAACTGCATTTGAAACTCGGACATTATGCAAAGAGACTCAAAAACCAGGAGGTGGAATCACGTGTAAATCCCAGCTTGTTTCTATTTCGTCCTCTCCTAAATAAACATCAGAATTTTTCCATGCCAGGTTAATTTTCTTCCTAGCCATAAATCCAACTACAGAGTGCTTCCATATCTTTTTATAGTTCTGTCCTCCAATGACAAGAAACAGATGAGTCACATGAACTTTTCATAGTGTCACATCAACAAAGACAGGGAAGCCAGAGGAAAAAGGATACTGCATATGTTCTACCAGCTCCTCACATTCTTGTAGCTTCCTGTTTATTCAAAAGCTGCATTACCTCTGGTGAAAAAACCACAGCTGAAAACCTGTGAATCCATGTGTTACACACAGGTCAAAGCAAGCAAATCTGAGGTCTGATTTGCTTACAATCACCACAATGTCCTGTATTTTTATTTCCGCTTTCTCAGTACCAGCTGTCATGCACTTCAGTTTGAATATAAACTTGGAGCAGTATGACCCTCAGAAAAAAACCAGCTGTGAAGACCAAACAGGTGCTAAAGGTAAACCGCCTTCACATTTACCACAGATTATACTGGGGGACATAGCCTGTTTTCATACAGCAAAGGCTTCACTGTTCACAGAGAAGTATGCCTGAAGTACTAGTCAGAAAGAGTCCTGAAGTCTTCAATCTCCCCATTTCCATCTCCAGAGGTGTGACAAATACAGTATGTGTCTGAGCAAACACTGACAGACATTACCAAAATCTTCGTATCAACGTACTTGTTTGTATCAATGGCTACAAATACTGAGGCAGTACTGCCTGAGACCATCTTCCATGTGATCTGGAGTTCCCCTTTCCTGCATTTGGGTGGCCAGGTCGCACAGTCTGGATCATAGGAAAGACTATTTACCGCACAGCAGGTTTGTATTTACTTTAGCCAAAGCATCATAGAATGGTTTGGGTTGGAAGGGATCTTAAATCTCATGTAATTCCACCCCCCTGCCATGGGCAGGCACAGCTTCCACCAGACCAGGCTGTTCAAAGCCCCCTCCAACTTGGCCTTGAACACTGCCAGCCATGAGGCATCCACAGCTGCTCTGGGCAACCTGTTCCAGTGTCTCACCACCCTCAGAGTAAAGAATTTCTTCTGTGTATCTAAGCTAAACTTCCCTCTTTCAGTTTGAAGTCTTCCCCTCTTGTCCTATTACTACATGCCTTTGTCAGAAGTCCCTCTCCAGCTCTCTTGTAGAACCTTCAGGTACTGGAAGGGCCTCTAAGGTCTCCCCAGTCTTCTCTTTTCCAGGCTGGACTGCCCAAACTTTCGACCTGTCTTCACAGGAAAGCTCTCTGAATGTCTTTGTGACCCTCCTCTGAACTTGCTCCAAAAGGTCCACATTCTTCTTACACTAGGGGCTCCAGAGCTGGAGGCAGTACCCCAGGTAGGGGGTCTCAAGAGGGGAGTAAAGGGGGAGAATCACACCCTTGCCCACACTGCTTTGGATGCAGTCCAAGACAGGGTTGGCATTCTGAGCTGCAAGAACATATTGAACTTCTCATCAACCCACACCTAAGTGCTCCTCAGGGCTGCTCTCAATCTATTCTCTGCCCAGCCTGTGCTTGTTTGGGATTGCCCCAGCCCAGCAGCAGGACCTTGCAGGTGGCCTTGTTGGAATACAGGAGGTTCCCAGGGGCCCACGTCCCCAGCCTGTTCGTGTCCCTCTGGATGGCATCCCTCCCCTCAGTGCATCGGCCCCACCACAGCTCAGTGCTGTCAGCGATCTGGCTGAGCGTGCATCTGACCCCACTGCCCTTGTCACCAACAAAGATGGTCAACAGCATCAGTCCCAATACCAATACCAATACTGCACTTTGGACCTATAGCAGGAGTCTTATAGCTAGATTTTTGGTAATCTCAAACCGTTGCCCATGAGAAAATTATTCACAGAGAGTACAACCAAGAGAAAAAAGTCAAAACTTGAACTCAGCTCCAGCTCAAGAACAAAAACTTTAAGCATAACATCAACTCCTTTCATGCCTTTCTTCTTTAAGAAGTGTCTTATCATACAATATCATATTCAAGATAGTTAAAGTGACTTATGGCTGAGCACAAGCTTTTCTTGTGCACCTAAAGTACAGTCTTAGAACTTGACTACGTTGAACACATTTGACAGAAAACTGGAACATATAACTGCTGCTTCTGTTTAAAGCATCTTTCTTAAAACAATAAAGGATGGTGTTGCTTTCAAAATTCTGTAATTATGCAATACTCATTGTGCTTTCCTAACAGCAGTTTTCCATGTAGAAAATAATCCAATCTCTCCACGACTGTAGCTCCTCTTAAACTCAATATATTAACAGAGAGTGATGTCCACAATATAAGTCTTTTTAGTATATTTCAATAGTCTATTTCAAGTGCAAACAACTAGATCTGTTCAGGGAAGAAAAAGTAAGAAGTATCTGTGAATATCTGCATTACCAAAAAAAAAAAAAAATCTTAGTACTAAAATTATCTTTTCACTATCAAGGTAAATGAATGAATCCTAAAAAACTCCATTCAAATAACAGCTACTCCTAAAAACAGGTAGAAACAGAAGCATATGAGGAAAAGTACAAAATACAAATGCATCTGTCCAGGGTTCAACCTGCTATCATCTATTGTATGATAGAACACTATGCACCAAGAGGAAAAAGAGTATGGCATCAAATTCAAAAGGCTGCAATACTCTGGGGGAATGGATTATGTAATTCAACAAAGTGCTTAATTCTCCATTTCTGAAGTAAAAAGGCAGGAGAGAGAACAGATAAATCTAGATCTGGAAAACTGGCTCAGCACTACAACTACAGAAAGTGACCTTGGAGTCATCATGGACTTTTAAAGTGCACAGAAAAAAACTGGAAAAAAGCCAACATAATTATGGACTCAACAGTCTTACATGCAAGACAAGGAAAATTGTTCTACTACTTTACCATGTGAAGTTGGACAGCACAGACTGTGATTAATACGCGTATCAAGAACAATATTAATAAACAGTGTAGTCCAGGGAGAATAGATGGTATTGCAATGGTTTTTGAAAACATAATTTAGCAAAGGCTGATGTGATACGATTTATTTGCATACCTTAGGTCACTTTTCCGCAACAGTTCTTAAATTAAAGAGCAGCTGAAGATTGTCCTGGGACCACTCAAGTTAGGGCAGAGTACAGGGGGCAGTCATCTCACCACAGCACTTAAGCATGGAAACACCTTGTCAAGGGTGGGAGAATTATGTTCACTGAACAATTAGTATGTCCACTAAACACTGACTACCACTGTACGTGTGTACTTAAATCTCCCCATAATCAACAAGCAAAGAGCACCACAAAGGTGTTTCTTCTTGTCATGTACAAACCTCTAAAGCAAGTTCAGAAGTTATAGTCCTGTCCCATGATTATCTGAAACACCAGCTACAGAACTACAGGAAACGAAGAAATAGTGAAGTAGTCTGCTAGTACCTGCCTGCCTGCCAAGATCACACAAACTGGCAAAACTATACATCAATAGGAAGAATCCATAAGAAGCTTGGAAGAATCCAATATATAGGAATCAGGAAGCAAAACACATTAGCATTTTAACTGATATCCCTGCTTTACTGAATCAACAATACATTTCAGACATACTAAGATAAATAGGAAACCAGAGGGAAGGCCTGCACAAAGAAGAAAACCTAAACTATGTGTCTTTGAAGGCAGATATCCTACATGATTTAACACAGGCAAGAGGTAGAGATTTAACCTTACTCAAAGATGGTTCCACAGTAATATACCAGACTCCAGAGTAGGAAGAGCTGCAGTAAAAGGTTACACAGAGAAGGAATAGGTTTCTGGGGCTGGAGCAATTCACTATTTGCATTTGTCTGACATGCTGAGAGCTGCAGTAGCAAAGACCAACAACAGAAAATATTAACATGCCTGCAACACTTTTTCTTACTGCTATTGACACCTTCATTGACACAGGGTGATGATCCACTTGTGGAATTTATAACTGTTCAACTATTCAGAATTGGATTGGTCAGAGATTTCTTCATCTGATATCAATATAATACTATCCCTACAGATTCTCAGAATTAGGCAAAGATTCTTGGCAAATCTCAAAGTGGATAAACGCCAGGTTTATTACTCTGTGATATTATTCTATGATACTTAGGTAAAGAAAAGCTTAAAATCAAAGGCCTGTGCTTTTAGAATTCAATGTGGGTTTGCACTTAGCTTCCTATAAGCAGAATTTTATCACATCAATGAGAGAACAAGCTACTTAATATTAATCTTCACTTAGGGAAGGCATTTCTTTAAACAAGTACTAAAGTATTACCCTTCAAAAACCCCCGGTTTCTTCTGTATATGTAGCATTCTATCTGTAACTGCAAGCCAGAGTTAAACAAGTCACTAATTACAATTTCCCATTAATATGAAAGGTAGTAGTTCCTTACCTTTTACTTTTGCAATAACTGTTCCTGCAGCACTAAGAATATCAACTGAATTTAGAGTCTGATGTTTATTTATCACTGCTTTTAAAACACGTAGCAACTCCCCCAGGCGTTCATGTACTACTTGATGCAGGCCATCATGATTTTCTGAAAAAAGTAAAGGAGAAACTGCATTAAAACAGTGAATTAACACCCAATCCCATTACAAACCACTTGATGGTATCCAGCTTCATGGAATTCTAGGCCACACTGAAGCTGAGCCTACTCAGAATAAAGAAATTTTTAAAAAGATAGAGTTATAATAGCAGCTGCCAGTAGTAAAGTGACAATATTGTACATCATTTACACAAGCTTATTGCTCACAAAAACTCAAGCAAGTAAAAAAAAGGGGGTGGAGTGAGAATTTTACACCAATACCCTAAGGTTTCTAAATTAAACCATTATCTTTTTCTCATGTCATTTCATCAACCACCATTTTGATAATTATATATATTAAAAAAGGTATCAACAACAGCAGTTCTTGATTGTTCATTAAGTAATTCTTCACCTGATATAAATTCAACACCATTTATGTATGTCTGTAACTTAAAGTTTCTGGTAAATGTTGCCTAGTTTTTAATTGAAGTTTAAGCAAAATTTAAGCAAAATCTTAAGCATCTTTAGTATACAAGCCTAGATCTACAAAGGTCTGTCTTTAAGCATGCTAATCCTGATAAGTAAGCTGAGCACCTAAATTAGGCCAAATCAGAAAAATTCTCAAACACAAACTCCAAGATGATGATACTTTTTATAGCACATGCCTCTTGCTATGTGCCTCTAAATCCCAACCCCATCTTAGTTTTTTTTAAAAAAATAGTTCTTGTTGCATCCATAGCACAGGTTAAATCACAATCTGTTCTGTTACAGAAGAGGTGCTGGTGCATGGAATTAAAGTTTCTCATGCGCTAGAGTGCTGCGTTGCAAGTTGTGGTAAAAAGCTTTCAAATTCAGGAAAGTCTAGCTTATGAAAAAGAAAAAGAGGATCTAATACAAGCTGACTCACTTCCCCACTGAGCAGGGCAATTCTGTGTTGTCTGTGGCCATGATGACAAACAGGTCAATACAGACAATTACAGTACAGTGCAAATTGATCCAGTGTTGCTCAGAGAATAGTTTCCACTCAGAGCCATTTTTTCTGGTTACAAGACATTATATTTAGGCTAGAGGCACCTAAATTTTTCTCAGGAATCCACACAGTACAACACGACACATCAGTACAGTAGATCACTGCTGCCAGGTGTGCAGGTGGGAGGGCTACACACGAATTTTCTATGTTCAGGTACAACAGCAAGCCTCCTGAGGACCACTGTGCTTCAGGCTTTATTCCCCTACATGCCACATATCAGGAGACTTTTTCTCAATTCAGACTGGCTTATACATTGTCAAAGGAAAAAAACCTTGACTCAGGAAGTACACTAAGGTAAAAACTATCTACCAGTCTCAGCCACTTTTCCTGCTGGAAAGGACAAGGATACTATCTGTGACAGGACACACAAAAGTCTAGGAAAATCCATCTTACACAGCAGTAAATTAGGAAAGTTCTAAGTAACTTGTTAAAAAACCCAAACAAAACAACAATACCCAGTTGTGGCTTTATCTTCATTTACACCTACATATAGTGATTTTTAACTGACTCAAGCACAGCAGAGGCTGTTTATGACAACCACACATTGATGTAAAGGCATACCACAGCTCAGAGTTTGGAACTTAATGGGGAAAGCAATCCAGGCTTGAAGCAGCTTCCATGAAAGCAACAACGGTGGAAGCTGCGACCTTGGATAAGAAATTATTTATAGGGGATATGAGAGATTAAAAATTTTGAAAGGCACGAATATACCACGTAGAATCACTTGCTTCTCCATGTCTTTCAATTCTATGTAACACACCTCAAATGATTACAGTGAGCAAGCAGGAGCTTAAAACCAGAAAAGGGTGATTCTTCATGTAAAAGACATATGGAATTTCTTGCCAAAACACAACATTGACACAAGAAGTTTACATGGAAACAAGGAGAGTTGCACAAGTTAAGTTTCCCTGTGAGTTACTAATGAGTCAATAAGTGCCCTGGTGGGGCTGGCCCTGAGTTCTGGCCTGTGCCTGGCACAGCAGTGGGTGCTGCTGCTTAGAGCCCTGACCAGGCTGGCTGCTTTCAGCAGTCCAGCTCCCCAGCGCCCACGACTGCTGCACCACAGCTCTTCCTACACACGAAACATAACTGCTGCCTCTGAATCAACTTAATTCCTTTTGAACCTGCTTCACAACTTTTCATTCAACTACTCCACACTTTATTCTACCAAACTACCAAGCATTGTACTAAACCAATGTAACTCGCAACAGCTCAGGGATTCTGCTAAGCAAAAACAGTTCAGAGCATATGACCAACCTCTCATTTTTACTCTTCTCTAGCTATTCAATTTTGGCACTCATCAGAGCTCAAACAATGGGTTAGACACAGCTTTAGTCTAAGCCAGTATGACCATTACCACCTTCTAACACTCAGAAAAAATTTATAGCTGTAAAAATGAAAACAAATCATTTTAATGGTCCCTTCAGGCTTTAATCCATCATTTGTACTCCATCAATGCAAGAATAAATGCTGCTGGGAGTACCAGGCAGTTCCAGGCAAAGGCAGTGATGAAAATGAAAAACAGCAAAGCTGTACTGATGCCCACAAACTCAAAATGGATCAGACAACACAGAAAATATATCTTAAAATTATAGTAACATGTTCACTCCAGGAATTAGGATATTAATAGTCAGAGGTAGTTCAAATTAGGTCATTAAGAAATATGTCTAGTGTGTAGACTTTAGCTTGAAATTCTTATGGAGGTAGCCCTTGGAGTTCGTATCTTACCCCTTCTTACAGACCTCCAGAGGCAGACAAATATTCCACAATCTTTAATCAGAACGAATTATTTTTATTGGCAGGGTTGGGATGGATGGGCTTTTATGAAGGTATTTGAATACTGTATGCCACAAACATCCCTATCAGCCCTCTCTGTCTAACCAGGACACATGCAGCTCTCACATGAAGGGAAGGGCATGAATATTGCGGTCAATGAACTAGAGATGGTTGGCACAAGGGCACCATGAGACCAGAACTGCATCTCTTGCCTAGTCAAGATGATGATGGTGTCCCTGCCTTCTGACACACAGATGCTCACTTGTGTCTGGAGAGAAGAGCTCCTAATCATGTGATCAGAACACCAGAACCTACAGCCTGACCCTTTTGGCAACATGGTGGGTAGACTTTTGGACCCCTAGCAAATAGGGGAGGAGAAACAAGGCTGTAAGCAGCCCAACCAATCTAAGGATCATAGTCAATTTGAGAGTGCTGAGGAAGGACTGTAACACAGCCATACATCAAACACCGTGATTTATTCTTGGGACTTCCATCTCACTCACAACTACAGACTAGTCCTTCTAAGTCAAAAAAGTCCCTTAGGGTTCTTTATGGTGAAGACAGAAAACAACACCCCTCCAAAGACTAATTATAGCAAAATTGATCACAAAATGCAGTTTCTTCCTATTAAAATTTGATACCAGATCTTTCCAGAAGAATAGAGCTGAGGGGAAAGGCAAAATAAGTGAGAAGGGGAAAACCTAAAGAAAAATCTTGAAGCAGACACAAGCCTCTTTGAGTCTGGAACAGAAGCAACAAGCTTCAAAGGGAAATGCTAGTGGAAAACAACCACTGAGTTGAATTAAATGTTTATCATACCATCCAGGAGAACACTATCACTAAAATAATGCACTCAAGCAGGAGATTACTTATTTGTACTCTCAAAAGCAAAGGTCTGGCTACACCCAACTGAGATTTCTTTGTACTCCATCACTGTATCATTTGTTTACAAAATATCTGAAACATTGTTTCTGCCTTCAGAAGACAAAAGGTCTGTGACAAATGATGCTTGGGGAGAGGTGGGGGCAGAAGTCATCAGGAACCACAAGTACACTGCATTCACATTAACTGAGACCAAACAGACACTAAACCAGAGATTTCCTGTTCAGGACAGATTTAGAAACCTCAGGTAGCAAAACAATCTAAATATGCCAGATCAACAGAAACATGGTTTTAATACTAAGAAGTCTGAAAACGGCTGAGATCAAAACAATAATGGTCAAGCAAATATAGTGAAAGGAATGTATAAGGAAATGTGTCTCCAGTGAGTTACTACAGCAATTCAATCTAACTGAAGTACTCATAAAAAACTATTTACTTTCAGTTTTTCTTCTGTCTCTTGCACTGCTGTACACATTCATCGATGCACATGAAGTCAGCAGGAAATTCTCCACCAATGGATGCCATATTGTTTTAAAACCTCTCTCAAGCCTAACAGCATGAAATGCAAAATCCATAGAAGTCTAAAGCCAGGACTGTCAGTGATCCCGCAGCACTTAGAGCGCCTCTCTGGGCACTTGAGTTCAGTTGTTCATTCAGATGACTAGTTTCCTGCAATCTCCTGGAGGAATGAGTCAGCCCCCTACCTCTCAAAAGGAGAAAACCAGCTCTTAAAACTGAAAAGGGGAAAAAAAAGGCTTGGATAGAGTTTAGTAGCCTATCTGAAAATCTTCTTTCACTAGAGGTTGAACTAGGGGTCATTTACAAGAGCTGAAAATAAGCTCTTCCCAAATGAAAGCATACCCTGTAGGAGAAGTGGAGAGAGAACAGGGTGAAAAAAGCATACATTCAAAGCTGACAAGTCTAATACACAAGAATGACAGTACAAAGCAGCTGGAAAGTCTGTTTACCAAGTCATCTCAGTAGCACAGTATTGTCGTTGGCATCCCAGTCCTGAATGGTTTTGGTCACCACATTTCATAACCACTCACACATCTTTAATGTAAAAGCATAATCTACCTATTTCCAAATTTTACATATTTCTCAAAAGGGAAGTCTTTGTTTAGTAAGTTACTAAGCAATAATGTCCTTACAGCTATGGATTATATTAATGCAAAACAAAATCAAATTTGCACATCAAGCTTGTCAGCACCAGTCACTCTCTCTGCCAAGTCAGGGCTGGTCACAATATACACAGTCGGGAAAGGCTCTGCTGTGTCAGTTGGCTGGCATTCTTTTGTCTGACCTGATTTATTATTGGCCCAAACATTTCTGAAGTTATTTATGTCAACAAATGTTTGCCAAGATAAGTCTAAATACAGACTAACAGTCTTTCTCTCACTACACTGTTCTTCAGACCCATACAGGAGATGTATGTGCAATTCTACTTACTGCTTCTACACCTAGAATATTAAGGCCTTTTAACAGCAGCAGACTCTCTCTCTACTAACCTATTTCCACCAGTCTCAAAAGAAGGGAAACCACTAATACAACTATTGTTTTGCTGTGGCTAAAAGTTTGTTTAGAATGGAAGTTGGTCTCACTAATGAAAGACAGTGTAGCAGTCTAGATAAAACAACCAAAAAGTAACATCCCTGCAAAATTCTTTGAGTCAGAATTCATGTGAGACTGTCAAAGCAGATATTCTAGTTCACAACACGTAATCAAGTCCAGCTTTCCTTTAGGAGCTTTTTACAATTAGAAAGATGTGATTAGTTATGTCATGCATTCAAATAGTTTTCAAGAACATTACCAAGTGCGAACAACGCGGCGTGCATTCTCTCTGCAGCCCCAAGTTTATATACACACACCAGTCTCTTTAGACTGGGGGGAAATCTACATAAACTCACCTCACTTGTCAAAATCTTACTATAAACAAGGTAACTTGGATTTTTGCACAAATGTTTTCTCCATCTACCTTCATAAACACAATATGCCTTCCCTATGACCAGCATCTACAGAGAACTCACTCTGGATATTTCCAGCAGAATAAATGCAAGAGATGGGAATCCCTAAATGCCCATAGCAGCCATCACCCTCACTAAATCTAGTCCTCATTTTAAAAGCTCCCTTTGTAAATCTGTTCTCCTGGGATCAGCTGAAGTGTGTGTATTTCACCTCCCCTTAGACTGAAATATAATAATCTGAATTCCAAATTTAGGCACCATTTCACATCTTCTCCATAAATCCTAACCTCTTTCAGGACAAAAGGGCCAGACAAAATAGTCTTGCAGAATGGTGATAAGAACAAGCATATAAACTGGGAAGCAATTTCCCCAATATCTGGATCCAGAAATTTTTAATAAAGTTTCACCTTATAGAATGTAAACAGACTGCTTCTCATCACTTTCAGTCTTGGAAGGATTCAGAAGAAAGAGGCTTGAGTAACCAACATTTCAATATGCAAGACCAATATCCTGGCACTCTTATTTACTAAAAAAATCTCATTCTGATCTTAAGGTAAATGATATCCTGTTTCTACTACATTATATAGAAGGATTATGTGGTATCACAAGTTACCACCTAGGGCAGGGGAAAAAAAAACAATCAGCATTGGAATGAAGCTGATCCAAAGTAAAAGATTTAATCTAAAATCACATTATTATCATCTTCATCTATGTCCATATTGCATACTAGGACACTGTCAGCACTCAGGTCTGAACCTGATCCAGACTATGAGACTTCCCAGTGAGCATCACAGAGTAGGCAAAACAATCACACTACAATGAATTGTGTGGAAATCACCTAATTCCTACATCTGCAGTTTGGCAAACAGTCCCAGATTAAACCATCATTTTCTTTTTGCCCTTCTCTCTGTCAGCCCCATTCTAACACGATTAACAGCCTGGCATATTTCTCTGATTTAACAGAGCTCACTACCACATTCAAACGACCACAAGAATTAATCAAACACACAGTGAAAACATGTTTTACACTGATTGTAGTTTGACCATAGCAAAGTTATCTATGTCCCTGCTGTCTGGTCTACTGTCAAAGCAGCTTTTTTTTAGGCAGTAAACATATGAGTTAGACATGATTCTCATTGATTGTATGGACATAAAATGAACTAAACTTTTTCCTTTAATGGTGGTAGAGATATTTATTGGTGGTCATAATTCAGGAGTGATGAGAAAGCAACAGTCTTAGCTAGCATATTTCTTCCTTTATTTGGCTTGCAGATGTAAGGAAGGAAACATTTTAAATCTCTGAAAAACTCAGAGAATTTCTGGAAGAAATCTCTAGCAAAGCCCGGAAGCTGCAAAAGGGTCTGGTGAAGTCATCACCTTTCTACCCTGTGCACAATGCAGAATAAGAAGCTACCTATCCATCCCTTTGAATCTCCCAAATTAGCAAGATAGCCAGTCTCAGCCTTTTTGTTCATCAGTATCATGGCAACCCCTGTTGTCATGGCATCATTAAAACACACCACACTAAATTCATAGTCTTGAGCAACAAGTACTCCAATATTCTAAGCACATTATAGTGCAGCAAAAATGACAATTTATGGAAAATAACCAGTTAAGAAATTATTTTGATGAGGAAAATCTAGGGACATGTGAAGTTTGACTAGCAATGAGGAAAACAGTAATGAAAATAGTAACCCAAACCCCTATATTTGAAATAAAAACATTAGAGTTTTGTACAGGTTTTTTTAGAGAAGAGCAATATACTGACTCACTTCAGTGGGAATGCATTGAGACTTCCTGAAAACAGCTCACTGAATACAGTACTGAAAGAAGCACTGTTTGATTTCAGTCATTCCACACAAATAATGCTTTTATAATACAAAAAAGCATTTAACATTTGGAAAGTCAATTGTCTATTTACTATTAAACTACTAAATTTGTTCTTAAAAGTCAGGTTGCAAAATTTAGGTTAAAATAAAAAAGCACCTGGTACTAACCTTTTTTTAAAATTTTATGGGTAAAAGTTTGGTCTTTACTTTTTGAAATAAGCACTGTGTAGATGCAAGCTTGCAATTTTTGCAGAAAACATATCCCTGGATAGAACACAAAACTATCTCCCTTAGTTAATCTTTCCAAGTTAAGTTTTCTAGCGTGATGACTTTTCGTTATGTAACACAAATGCCCAAATAACCCTTTCAGATTTGTCATTTGCTATCGAGGATTGGCCAAAATACAGCAATCTATCAATTTAGCTTCAACCACTCACCATGCTGATTAACCTCTGATGTGACCTTGAGCTGTGGTGGTTTTTGTTTTTCATTAATCTAGGCTAACACTCCTACCCCATTTCAGTTATGGACCAATTCTGTACTTGTTAAGTTAAAACTTTTTTAAGAAGTCCTTCTAGGCTACATATATAGAGCAAACCCAGACTAAATTAATTTTCAGAAATTAAAGTTAGAAAAATAAAGATGTCTTAAAACAATCTTTTCAAAAAGTCAATAAATAGGTATATATGCAAAATACATCAGAATAATCAAAATCTTATAATTCTGCTTGCACTGAAAGCAGTTACATATTTTCCTTTCTGACATCAGCAGAAAAAGTTGTTACTTCACATTCATCTCACATTTAAATTCTTAGATGATTCTCCATTTATTTGAGTGGGGAAGCCTTTCAGAAACAAAAAATACCACAATGCAGTTTTTAATCTATTTCAATATGCTGCACACTACCTGCCTTTAACTTTTTTATTCTACTCAAATAACCCAGATGTGTTCAGCCATGCAGTCTAATCTTTAGAATACTTTAATCTTTTATTAAACCAAGATTTAGAGACCTGAAGCCAGCAATGAAAATTGCTAGTGTTTCCTTACTTATCTGTTTCTGACAAATGAAAGCCAAAACACTGCATGGTCATTTTAGTCACTGTTCATTTCCCAGAATCTTTCCAGAAATAAAGAATGAAGCTAGGTGAGGACAATGCTTCAGCCATTTCAGAACACATTTTAAGTTAGAATTTTAAATTGTCAAGTGGACATAAGGCTATATTCTTTAGTATGAATACATTAGCAAGAAATCTGATTAGTCACAATTCACAAAAAAACATATCCATTGGGAAAGGCAACCGTATGTCTAGTAGTGACTAGTTACTTATTTCTTATTCAAGGATATTTCACTAAAACTTAGTCAAACAGTCACTAGACTGAACAGCTGCCAATGGAAGACACTGTTAAAATAAAATGAGATGCTCTTATGCTCTAAGCAACTATGTTCCTTGCATACTGGTTCAAGTTCTGAGAATATATGAAGTAATAATCACTCAACACTTACAGTACAAATTTTCTGAAAAAAAAGAACAAATCACAAAATGAAAGAATCTTCAGCAAGTTGATCACATCATATCATACTGGCACACAGGGTGGTATTGAAAGTTACGGTTTATTCATTTTAAATAAAATTAATTTAACCTTTGGTAACCAACATCAAGAGATTATCAAACAATACTTAACCTTTAACTCATGTTAATTTTACTCTAAAAAGCTGTTTGTTCTACATGCCTGCTCCTTCCACTTTTAGCCTAAGCCACTGACTGAGTGAAGAAGCTATTTTACTGCTGCCTGCTCACCTAGTTTTCAAAAGACCACACAAAGGCCGGATTACGAGATAATATGGTGTTAAACAAGGGGTGTGTTACTTTGTGCATTTATTTTAAAGGATCTTTTAAACACAACTATGGACTGCTATAGTATGTGATAGCAGTCCATTTCTGGTTTGTTGATTAAAAGAAAAAAGTTACACTTTAAAATCAGCTTAGATTTAAAGCGGTATTCAAATCCCTAAAGCAGCAGCTACTAACACTAGTTGTCTAGAAAACCAGTGAACATAAAGGATTAAGGATTATTTTAGGTTCCTTCACTGATGTCCTGCTGAAACAACCACCCAAGAGAGTAAAGCCTGGTACACAGGTGACAGAGCCCTTTGAATGGTCCAAAGGAAACACTTTAAAAATCTTTCCATTTCCTAGACTCAGGAACAGTCAATCCCCACTGCAATATAATGTTTTGATATTGGTTAATACACATCAAAACATTTTTGAAGATTTTTGTATAAAGAGAAAACACAGTAACACTATCATTAAAGCAGCAACTGATGTCATGCTGGCACTTGCACTTCCCAAAAGACAACAGTAGCTCACTGTACATCTCACCATGAATTCTTAACAGAATAGTATTTCTTCATAAATACCTTGCAACAGAAAGGTGAGAAACACAGCAGAATTCATTTGTTTTGTGGTTCTGGACTTACCCATCTGTTTCTCCCTAGTACCACTGAAGCTGTCATTCCAGGTAGTCAATGCTAGACCAAAAATTTATATGCTTCAAAACTATTGTTTTCTTTCCAAATTAAGTTCTCAGACACCTTCTCTAAAATCTCATGTCTAGTCATCATCTGAAGCCAACTATAGCTAGAAGGAGTTCTCCATTGCTTGCAGATTTTGTTTGCTTGTCCTTAACACAAGGGCTTAAACATGAATACCAGAAAGCATTTAATCTGACCACTCTGCAGTCTGAATCCTATTGTTGAGCTCCCCCTTCACCACTGGCATAAGCTATTTATCACAATCACTTTCTCAAAGCCCTTCACAAACTGTCTTCACTCAACTATCACAATTCATGTGTGCTGCTAAGCTTTCAGATAAACAATTTGCAGCTTACTCAACACAGAACAAAGCATATAGAACTACCCCTCAAAAAGGCTGCCTCCTTCAACTGCTCTTCTGTTGGGAGTGGATAACCTACTTGTGAGCTGAGACCACAGCCCATTTTGACCACCAATCTTCACTGCTCTGCACCCCCACTTTAGTGCTACCAGTAAACACTTTTTTTCCCCACTTGTCAGCACTGGACAACTTCTGGACAGATATTTTAGTTCCATAGTTGCAGCAGAACAAAATAACTTACATACCCTGTACACAATCAATGAATGAAATAAAAAGTCCACAGGAGAAACAAACTAATAACCCCACAGAAAGGCATTCTACTAAAGAATCCATTCATACCACTATCAACACTAAAAACAGCAAGATGAATTTGTGAACACTGAGCAGTCTTTAAACTAATGCTTCAGGAACACCATGTCCAGAACTATTTCAGTGACATCTGATTTTAAAAGTAGAGTTAAGAATATAGCTGTAGTCCAAAAGTAGAACATTAACTGAGATGTTACATTCCCTCACAACTGAGATCCCTAAAACAATCACACCTGCATAAACTGGGAAAATTTAAATACAATACTTAGAAAAGAACATGGAAATGCTAAGTACAATGCCAAGTCCTAAAGATGTCAAACCCTCTTTTTGAAAAGGCATGAAGGTGCTTGAATTCCTCCATACGAATATACTTCCTGCAAGTTACCGATCTACAATCCTGCAACTGACATTATCCATTATTTTTTCATTTTCATTTTCTAATGCATCTTTGCTGAAACTTCCTCACTAGTTTTCCCATCGAGCAGATTTCTAAAACCAGGAGAGGACTGAGATACTACAAGAGTTAGAAGAAAATCTGATTCCTTCCAAAATAAGAACTTCCTCTTCCCTTTAGCATGTATGTGTAGCAAGATCCACAATCCCACGGTCATTCTGTCTCTCACAGATAAGTAGCACTAACTGAACTTTTACCAACATCATGAACTGCTGCAATACCCACCCGTAGGCCCCGAACCAAAGTTATACACAGCAGAGAAAATGAACATATTTGAAAAAAGGAATATGTTATATTAAAATAAAAATATAAAATAGCTTAAATAGCTGAAGCAATTCAGTCATGACAAAGAAAACATGACTGAAGAGGTAAGTTTTGTTAAGATTAAAACCAGTTTATCAATTAAAAATAACTGTAATTGGCACGTAAGAATTCCTACATACTTTTAAAAATTAATCCAAGAAATTATTCAAGCAATAAAGGAGAAAAAAAATGCTGAAAAGGAAAAATCCTTTGTTAAGCTAAATCACAGCCTCTACAAAAGAAAATTCCTCAAGTCCTAGGTTTCACAGTTAACACTGTTCTGTAACGAATGTCATTAAGATGAAAGTTTAACTCAAACATAAGTACCTTCTACAGCCTTACATGAGTCACCTCTTCCATAAAAATGGCATTTTAGGCAGACAAAGGAATAAGTCCCCATAAAATCTCTATTTTCCTGAGAAAAGGGAAACAGTTACATACGAAAATCAAGGTTCAAACTCTGAATCAAATCTCTTACCTTGCCATGGTGCTCTAACTCTAATCCATTACCAAGACATTAGCTCTAACAATCAAGTCACTAAAACTGTCAGATTAGATGAACATTTGCTCAAAATTAAGAAACAAGTCAGCTTCAATTCTGTGACCTAGCTACATAAATAGGAAGAACAAACACTTCCAAGAACTGGTAGAAAAGGAATGGTTTAGTCTATGAAACCTTCATGAAGTCAAGATCATTAAGATGACAATTACAACTGTTAACTCTATGCTGTCAGGCATACAAAAATCAGTTGTATTGATGTTCTTATGTCGCAACTTTGATGAACTGATGTATGAGAAAAATGAGAAAATTTAATATTTTTGTGGATCTGCTATAATACCTTTTGCCAAGAGTAGGAAACTCATTTATGGAAAGCGTTGTTTTGTTTTTAAACACAAGAGCTCCTACACATACATGGGAATTGCTGTTTAGAACACAAGACTCGGGCTGGATATGGGTCAAATCTTATGTTTCAGACGTTAGACCTTAGGACAGAGTTCTTCAAGAGATACAAGTTGTTTTTTGGCTCAAGTGTTCCTGTTCCTTAAGCTGAAAACTATATCAGAAGAATTTTTGTTGTTGAAAGGCCTAGCTTTACTTTCACAAATGAAAATAAGACTATTCATCCTCTTCCTCACTAGTGACCTTTTATCCTGCTGATCTTGTAATTTCAGTTCCATTAGTCTAGTTGCTGTGATGGAAAGGGAAGCTAATTCTAATTAACACTCCAGCTAAGTGTTGTGAGCTCCTTTTGTACATCAGAAATGGGAAAAGGAGGAAGAGTGAAGTTTTTCCTTGTATAACATTTTTTTGCACTTCAAAAGCAACATAAAAATTAAAAATGCCTGTGCTCTCTTTTAAACAGCTCAGAGTTTTCCTAAAGAAAGATATGCTAATTATTTAAATCAATAAAAATATCTGACTGCACATAAGGGTTGATTTTACATTTTAAACACTCACGAGCCTTCAAGACACCCCCCCTCCAGACTGCTGATCTTAGACACTATAGCAACAAGTGAACATTTGTTCTGAAGGAATGTGGAGTATGCAACTGGGGGAGGGGTAGTACTATCAGCCACAAACTTATCTCCTGGTCCACTAAGTTATTATTTAACTTCAATCTTCCCTGAAACTGAAGAAACAGCATTTACTATCCAACAGTAGCAACCAGCACTTAACAGGCAGCTTACACTTTGACTTTGAAGAACACAGATTTGCTTGAACTCAGCTTCAAGAGAAGGTTGGTTTTTTCCTCTTGTTCAGAGTAGTGGGAACAGAAGAATCGTTCCACGACTGCAGATGAATTTAGCAGTGCACTACCACTGCAAACTTGCAAAACCAAACAAAACACCCAGCTCCTCTCCTCTGGCTCTGGTCACAGGCTGAAAAGTCCAAGACTCCCTGACTAAAGCCTGCAGACAGCAGACTCAGAAAGCAGGAGGCTTGGGCAAAACAGACTGTGGGATGATCAGGAGTGAAATGAAAACAAAGGTGGGAAGTTCACTCTCCCAGATAAGGTGCAACATTCCTGGGGAAAACCTATGGTTCACAGCTATGCCTGCCTCCCATAAACTGACCATAAAATACCTTTTCTTGCACTGCTCTGGGTTTGCCTTCATCCAGGCTGTACATCACCCTTTCTTTGCCTAACTTCTCAACTCTGAGGAAACTGGACAGGACCATGACTCGGGGCCAGGGACCTCAGTGCTTTCTGGCCAAGACAGGGACCAGAAACCGACAGCGTGAAAGTGAAGGAAGCATGGGAAAATGAGCTGGAGGTCTCTGGCTTGCTGTGGTCCTACAGCTACACTAAGAGAAGCAGACTGTCTAATTTTTTTTTCCTCTGAGTTTTGCCATTCAAAAACTCACAAGAAGCTCTTAAAACAAAGCCACTGCTATTACCTTTCAGTTCTTAGCAATAATTTTACTTGTTAAAGAAAATTTAAGGAACTATTTACTTTGTTCTTATCCTTGCTTATATCCTTTACATCTTTTAGTTTGAAAGACTGTTTCAGATTTGTGAAAGGACAATTTCAGTTTCAGATTGACAGAACTTCTACTTAGCCGTGACTACTACTTGGAGATATGTGAAAAGGTGTACTAAGGAATTTCCAGGTCAGAAAGACTGGAAGCAGATATGACTTTGGATGTAAGAAGCAGGTTTCAGAAAGGCAATTTTAGAACATGACTTTATCAAATTCAAAAGTGCCAAAAGCTCAGTGCTAAGGCGACTGGTTAATTTGTCACCTACAAAGGGCTTTCTCTGCTTGCTGTTCTCCCCACCACCACCCCACATTTCATATACTCTGTCAAACTTAGCATTCAATAAAGGAGACAAAAAAATTGATACAGGTTTAGCAGTGTATGCTGTGATGCCACACTGGAGGGCCACACCAACCCTGCCTAGAGCCTCACAGTCTTGTTCCATTTTAACCTCTGGCCACTTGTTCCTTTGCCAGCCACTTTCTCCCGCTTTGCTGGTTCTCAGTGCAAACTTACAGCCAGCTCATGGAACTGATCCGGCTAAAAACTAGTTCCTTTCTTCCTAGGACTAGTTTTCAGGTAGATCTGCCCCCAAAACTTGGCTTGCTATGCAGTCACCAGAGAACTACCACCAGTGTCAGGAAGAAACACGAAGATCACAGCAGCTCATGCAGAAGTTTCATTGTGGAAAAGAAACTCCTGTGAAAATAGACCATTGGCATGTTTAAAACAAAGCCCCGGACATAACAGGCTTTAAATTAAGCAAACAGCAGCTTTAGATGCATCTTGAGGATTTTAAACAGTTACAGAACTGTATCAGCAATTAAGCTGCTGACAGAGAGGGGAAAATCAAGGCAATTTCAAGAGGAGCACATCAGCAGTTATTCCTTGCAGCTGCCCCAGCCTGGTTTAGTCCTGGCCTCCCTGCTACTGAGGCTCCAATGAACGCTTCTGCTAACCCTGCCACGGGAACAGTAACATCCAAAGCAGCAAACACAAGATGTCAGAAATCACCTTTTAACATCTAATTTGGTTCAGCAAGAGGATGAACAATCTTATTACAGGCAAATGCATTTTCAACATGCAGTTAGTTCCTTGTGGATCAAGATTGAAAAGAGCTAGAAAGTACAAAAAAATAATATTTTAATAGTAAATCACAGAATTATTCTTCAGATACTGCAAGCATATTACACTTTGACAGATTCTGGAAGTGGCAAACCTTAGAATACCACTTTAGACTATTTGTCAACATCCTCAAGTATTTTTAGTTCTGTAATATTATTTATTAGTTACTTGACAGTTTGTTTTTCTCTCTTTTTTTGTGCTACATGAAATAAGAGAAACAATGTGCTACACATTACATGGATTCCTCTCCTTTTTTCCAGCAATTCTCAAAGGTCATTTAATAATTCACGAGCAGGCTGTTTACACATTTGATAATCAGTATGTTTTCACAGTTCCCAAAAGTTAGCTGCCCTGACAGCATTTTACTTTCCCTTGTCTCATAAAAGTTAGTTATTTATCAAACAAAATACTACCCCGCAGAAAACCAGCACCATCTTCCACAAAAAGTCCCAAGAGAACAGTCCAACTGCCTTCAAATCAAAAGAAATATAAAAAACTCCCCTGAATGTTGCTTCTAGAAACTGTTGCAAAGAAAAGGAAATACTTTAGCAGATCCTTGCTTAGAGCAGTTTGCCCACCTACCAAGCATTCAGGTATGAGGTGTCATTAGACAGGTAAACACATCTAGTTTAAGGTGTATCAAAGACAGCACCTTTCACTGAGAAACATCAAAACTGGAATAAAGAACAAACAGCAAAATTAAAACTAGTATTAAAAATTATCATAAATTCAATCTGTAAATCTTCATTGCAATAACTAATGAACTTCAGATTTCCCTAGCAAAACAGGAGAAACCAACTTTCAAGAACACTGCCTCAGAAAAAAGGACAGTAGTATTTTAGACTATAAAAAAATAAGGAAATAAAAAATGAAATGCTAAAAATACTGCAGTGCCTTAATCATACTAAAAATAGAGACAATATACATTATCAAGCCAAGAAGGGCTGAAAGAAATCGTTCACCTTTGAGCCTCAGGCACTATATTCAGTAAATGACTTCTGGCTTTTAGTGTAGCACCTGATTAATGTCAATCTCTGTGGTGCTAGAAGAGGTTTTTACAGTCACTAGAGATTACAAGTTCCTCATTTTGAGGAAACTATTTACCTTGAGACACCTTTAGAATTGTCCCACTGGGGTGAACACCTTATCCTTCAAAAATAACAACTTGATAGGTTTCAAGTTAGGTAACATTCCTGATGCTTTTGAAAGTATTGGTGCTACTCTAAAGAGAATGCAAACATTCCTGACCAGGCCATCCAGCTTCAGCAGTACTTCTGCCACTGCTTCAGTTAAAAAAAACCAAAACGTTAAAACCAAAAAAAAAAAAAAAAACACCACACAGAAACCAAAGCAAAAAAAAACCCAAAAAAACCCAACAAAAACCAAACCCTAAGTGAAAAAATCTATCAAACTCTAAAAAATCAGGCACATCCTGATCCTCAGAGAAATCTGTGATGAAAGATAATAGCTTTATCTTGCTTCTGTGGTTCTAAGATACCTGGGGAAAAAAAAGAGTATACTAACATTTTAGAATGAACTAAAATTTACATTTGTTGAAGAGAAGATGAAATTGAAGAAAGTTTTTGCTCTTTAAAAGGATGCAGAATTACCCACATGAAAGACACAATATCATACTTTGAAGATTACTTCAAAGTTTGTGATAAAGTAAGCAAAAATTCCAAAATATATTCTAAAGTACAGTCAAGAAGACTACATATTAAAATGTAATAACTCCTGCACTTTTAAACCACATGCAAATTTTACCCTTAGAGCTATTCATAATGAAATACAGTATTTCCCACAGTCTCAAGGGCAGACCTGTAGTGTATATATTATATTCCTAAAAAAAAAGTAGATGTCACAAAACTAGTAGCTAAGTACCTTAAGAGCAGGAAAACAGGAATGCTTTCTCCCTCTCTAATGCAATACAAACAGAAGCTGCTATGTACTGTTTAAAGATGAAATCCTTACTTTCAGTTAATAATTAGAAGATATTTTACTGTGTCCTAAATATTCTTTTGAGTGGTCTTTTTAAACCTGAGAACATGAATCTCATCTGAGCAAAGACCACACAGTAACACCATTTACTTAAAGCAACAGTAAAATTTATTATATGCAGTAAAAGCTTGGACTGTAGTCACCAACCTCATACATAAATACCTATTAAATAGATTATCCACTTTGCATATCAATGCAGCAAGTACCTTTTTTTGAACTGGTAGATTCTCTAATACAAGTTGGTAAGAGTTCAGTCCTGCATGTTTGGGACAAGAATTAACCTCTTCAAGTTACAGGGTTTACCTTAAATATATCTCCTACACCTGAAAATCTTTAATATTTTCAATACTGTGGGCAGATTTTTAAGCCCTCAGCAGGCCTCCATGGGAAGCAAACAACTTCTCAGTTCCTAAAACTGCTTTTACCATAGGAAGTTACTTCTTGAGCGCCACCACTCTGAAAACCACAGACTGGCTCCAGCCTTTGGACTGTACTTCCCTGGGTGTCCTACCTTTCCAAGGAGGGCTGTAAGCTGAAGGCAACAATAAGGTTCTCACACCTGCAGCTGATAGCTGAAAAGTCTCTGCTGGAACTCAAAGCACAGAAAAAACTCATCAGCTTTCAAGCCATTATGTCTTAACAGTTTATACTTGGGATATACATTAAAATAGAAAGAAGTAAACTTGGGGCACATCAGGAAAACAATGCTGTCCATAAAACTGAACAGTCAAATGAACAGCACTAAGGACAGAACAAATTATATGAAACTATTTGAGTCTTCTAGGTATTAATTCAACATACACTCTCCGGTCTGGCCTTCTAGGCAGGGATTGCTAGGGAATTGCTTTCATTTTCTTCTTATAAGAAAAGAAAGAAGACTGACTTATTTTGAGACTTCACAATAAATTTAAATTATCTCTAACTTCATAAAGTACAAACGCTACAACTGAAGACAACCTTTCAGTTCAAATACAAAAACACAATGACCAACAACTGTCCAGACTAGTACTAGCCACATGGCAATCTTGCTCATCTGGAAATTTAGCTGAAGACTGGACCAAGAGATTGATGCACTAACTGCATCAGTTGCACTAACCACCACTCAGTTTCAACCTGTCATCAAGTAGAATTAAATACAAAATTTGTGAAACAGCACTGGATTCATTGACCAAGGTTCAAAAAATGCCCAGAGCTCTCCTTTAAGGAAGACAACAGTCAAGTATCTTGATCTTATGCCTCAGATTAGATCACTAATAACAGAATGTTACATCCAATCAACACAAGTTCTAAAGGACAGCAAGAATTGAAGGGTATAGAACATATGGTATTTCACTTAACACAAGAGACAACTGCAGCTCCTCATGTCCAAACAGCTGGCAAACTTTTAAACTCTACAGTTACATTCAGAGTGTTTTATTTGCTCGTTTGGGGTGCTTTGGTTGGTTGGTTGTTGTTTTAGGTTTCCCTTTGCAGAAGGGTATCAAAAATTTATTCAGCATTATGACAACGAGACTACTGTAAGAAATTAAAAAAGACATTACTGTAAGAAATTCCATATTAGCATAAGGAATTCAAAGAGAAGTAGCCTTGAAATCTATGGAACATTTCATGTACCTAATACTCCCCTCAAGAGATTTCGGCTTATTCACGCAACAAATCGACTTGCATTGGTACCACACCAGAACACAGCAAGCCTGTAATCCCAAGGCATTTATGCTCTAGTTTAGACACAAACATTTGTTATAATCCAAAATCTTTTAGATTTGTCATCCAAGATTGGATCCCTACATCAGATGACCGTTAAGTGAACCACAGGTGAGTAACTGCTGGGCTCTTCTATGCTAGCTCAGGTACCACAAACAGAGAATACAAGCATCAGTCACGATGATACCGAAGGCACACACCCTTGGCAATCAGCTGCCAACCACTGCAGGACCCCAGCAGCAGAACAGGGACAACTGGGAGTCACATGGTCAAGCCCAAAGCTAAAGTGCATTGGGAGTTCAGACAAATCTGCCAGAGAGGCAACAACAACCCATAGCTGATGCAGAAGCTGAGGCAACAGTGGGTAGAAGCTGAAATACCTACAGCAATCTCTAGGCATGCCTACCAAGCAAATATAAACACTCACTGATGCAACTCTTCCGAAAAGGAAGAAATTAATTTCATGTCCCTCAAGCTGGTTCCATCTTCCAATAATTGATGTAACTAATTTCAGCATGGTGGCAAGCTGCAAGCATTACAAACCAGAATTTTATATGCAAGAAGTCTGTTCAACCATCTTAGTAAGTTTTTGTTAGTTTTTAGACAGGTAATTGTGAACATTTCTAAACATTAGAGTATGCAAACCAAACTATGCAGCTTCTAGGAGGTTGTCTCCAGCCAGCAGTAAATAAAGCCAATATTACAGAGCCCACTATATTATAGAGACAAAAGTGAAAAAGAACTGTCCCAATTATGGAAGAGAAACATCCTCCCTTTATAAATTATAAATCCTTTAAATGGACAACACTGTTCCACAAATTAATTCTATAACATATTATAAAATAAGATGACAACTCCTGCTTTCCATGTTAGTTTTTCTGGATCTTTTGAGATCAAAATTTTCAACTGACAGGTAATTAGCAACTGCTTCATGGCCACAGGAACACTTCAGTGTTTTGACAGTTCCTTCCTACAGGATGCTTATTTCGTTCTCAGTAGGCACCAGACACTCAACCTCACAAATAACTCTCTCATCCTGTGTGCTCAGCAAAAACTCTATGAGGACACAAAGTGATCACTAGTGTCAAGTTATTGCTCTTTTAAGAACTGTTTGCACAATTTTAGCAGCAGTATTTCAGCTGTGTGCACACTCACTTGAACACAGAGGCGACTGCAGATGTTCAGCACTCAGGACGCCTTATACAAAACTGCCCTATCATTTCAGTTACTAATCTCATAAAATTTAGATAAAAGCTTTCCTGCTGATGACCAAAACTAGACTAATGGTATTTCCCCGAAAGGAACAGGAACACAACAACGCACATCTCTCACAAGCAAGAAAATTTGCAGTTTCCACCTGCTGGCAGAAGTCGGTAAATACTTCTCTTGCAAAGGAAGAGAGTGTAGTTACATTCTACCTTGAAACTCAAACTACTGGTGTGGAAGACTTTCAAAAATCAGATCAACCTCGAAAACTGAAACATAATCAAAATAGTAACAGAATTGTTTGGAATTACAAAAAACATTCAATTGGTTAAAAAACTAATCAGTCGACGGTCTCACAAATTTAAGCATCAGCCTAGACAGCCTGCTAAGAGCTTATTTTCTCTTGTTGTGATTATGAAACAGATTGCACTGTTACGGTGAGGAAATGAAGAACCCAAACTAAAAACCATCACTTCCCGTAATCATCGTGCTGGGGGTGGGGAGGGAAGAGGAAGGGAGGATAAATGGTGGAGGTAAAGGGCAGGGGGAAACAACCACAGCAAACACTAGTTAAAACACACAAATAGTTAAGAGTTTCAGAAAATCTAAGAATTAAGAACAACTGACACACCTTCTGAAAGAAAGGCTTCCTTCAAATAGAGTAGCACATCTGCAAATTTCCTGACATCGTTCACCAGTTGCATGATATATTCTGGATCCACAGCAGGATTATCATAGCAGTCAGAACTGGAGCTAATGCTGCTCAGAGAGCTGCTCTTGGTGCTGCGCCCCATTCCCCAGTTTCCTGAACTCGAGTTGGTGAAGAAGTTGGAGGTAGACAGTCGGGCTAATCCCAAACCACGCTTGTTACTTCCGCCGTTCTGTCGCAACATCCCAGCAGCGCTGCGCTTGTCGAGCTCCCGCAGTCAACACTCACTGGCACCTGATGTCCATCGGACAAGCCAAAGGTGAAACCCTTAAAAATTGGGGAGGGGGAAGGAGGTGGAAGACAAGGAAAAATGCTGATTAGTATAGAAATACAGGTAAGGCAATAGTTTTGTACCAACACGATCCAAAACTTCTTTCAAGATGATACTGCTTTACATAAAAATGCTAAACTGAGTGCTAAAAGGCTTTGACTATTTGAAGTTATTTAAATTTGTACAGCAGATAGATTGTTGCATAAAAAAAAAATCAATGGCATGCCAAAATTATTTCAAAAGCTAATCATGATGCAAGATTATTTCATGAGAAAAGTTTCTTCTATGAATATTTAGAAATTGCATTCTCTACATTTACCAAGACCTATTCTTTAACATTACTTCAACTGAATACAACCACAAAAACACTTGACGTGATACAGACTACAATCAACACCCCCTCTTCCATGAACCACCAAGCTCTATTCAGCATCCTGTCTCTTAGGATAACACACAGTCTTGGTCTGATAGGATGAATTTTCTTTGTGCAGTGTGCCAAGCAAGAAACCATGGCCTATCACAGTTTGTCTCAGAAAGGAAAACATCTTCAAAGAAGTTATGTGGGCTTTTCAGCCTGTTATCTATTAATATGAAAGGCAATCAAAAGAAAGAGCATAGAAAAATAAAGAGAATGAAAAAATATTTTAGTATCAAAGTTTATCTGCAAGTCTCAATGCAGTTATCTTGAATGACGTTGCTCTGCTCTGAAAGTTCCACCGTAAAAATGCACAAATTTGGGGGAGTATAAACTAAGAAACTACCCGCATTCCTTTCGTTTAGGAAAAAAAAACAAACCAGAAAGCTACTGAAAATGTTGCCATATCAGTTGAAGCAATTAATTTCAAAGCAAACTGCAGGTGGCAGAGTCAGGTACGCTTCCAGCAGCTCCCACAACGCCTGCTGTTGTTCTCTCAACACCAGGAGAAATTCTCAGTGTTTACACTACAGCATAAACACTGGGGAAAAAAACCCAAAAACCAAACTGGAACACAACTGTTAAAAAGTTAATGTGGGTTGCAGACACGTCTGCAGCAAATCTTCAAATTCAATTACTTTACCTAAAAATAAAAGTCATTATAAACTTAAAAATACAGGTTGAAACAGGTTCCCCTGCATATGTTTATATTTGGTTAGACCAACTGAAGTACAAGCACCTTTACCACTTTGAACACTCCCACTATGAATTTCAATAGGCATTTCTCTAAAGCACTTCAATTATTTTTCCATTATTTCTACTTTATTTCTGTTTGCAGTTTAAAAATATCAGAGGAAATGTGGTCAAAGCAGTTGTTTTTGTAATTAATGAGCAAGCCTTCCAGGGAGTGCGTGCTGGGGGAGAGGGAAGAAAACTTCAAAATTTAACACAAATTAACTGCTCTAATTTCTGTTTACTGCTTAAATTCAGTACGTATAAGAGCACTCATGACACTATACAAATAATGCAGATAATTAAGCAATTCTAAACACCTCAAGTAGATTGAAGTGAGGTTTACATTAAACATAGTGTTTAAGCAAGTTTCTTCTGTTCCCACATATAATTCTCATGGCTACAAAGCTACTTTGCAATTCTACCTTGCAATTAAGGCAAAACAAGACACATAACCTTCTCTCCTCTTAACAAGTGTGATATCTATTTATATCGAGAAAGATTTTCATATTATTTAAAATACATGCTTCTTTTAAGTCTGGCCAGCTTCAGAGTCAACTTTTTAAGTGGCATGATGTGTTAGACCTGTTCCAGTGGCAAGTCCATGCTTTTAAAGCTGTGTTATTTTGGAAATGCTGTCTTTTTTTGTGCAAGCGGTATAATAATGCCACCACACTGAAAGTTATAAAAGTGATGACAAAGTGTTTCTAAGCGGGAAGAACTTGCGAAAACCAAAACTGAGCAGCTTAGCACAAGAGGCACCTTTTCCTCATAAATATTAGCCCTTACGTCTGTTCCTCCTGTGCTACAAGGCAGATGGGGAACGTTTCCCACCCAGAACACATGCCTTTCATTACTGAGAAGTGTTTCATATTTCTTCAGGAGACTCTGCCTTTGAAAACGAAAAGCATCCACCAGCTCTGCTATAAACGCCTCCAGACTCCTCTGGCTCACAGCGAGCCACTGCCCCTCCCGACGGAATAAAGATAAAAAAATAAAGCGCCAGATATTTCAAAAATTTGCTCTCCCAGCACAATCTCCCCGGTAGGGAGGGGAAGAAAGGAAAAAAAAGAGAGAAAGAAAGAAAGAAGGGAAAAAACGGGCCAGGTCGCTGGCGGGCCGAGGGCAGGGCCGCTCCCGGTGCCCCGGGCGGGGGTCGGCGCTCCGCCCTGCCCCCGCGGCGCATTCCCGGCGCCCC